>JASVEL010008762.1:0-260154 GCA_032618575.1 Nicotiana noctiflora | reverse complement strand
GAATTCTTGTCGTGCGATTACTTTTGACTTGAACTGAACTTTGACATTCCATTCTCTTGCAGATGGCGAGAACTCGAGCATCCGGTCGAGGAGGATGACCACCACTACCACCTGCTAGAGGTCGTGGACGCGGCCGTGGTCATGGCGGAGTTAGGGCAGCTGAGATAGTGCCAGCTGACCCACAGCCCCCAGTTGCAGAGGTGCCAGCAGCACCAGTTCAGGCACCAGCGGTGCCCATTGTTATTCCGGGTCTATAGGAGACCCTTGCTCAGATACTAGCAGTCTGCACTAGCCTAGCATAGGCGGTTTCAGTTACTACTGCAGCAGCTGCATCAGGGACCGGGGGTGGTCATCAGACCCCTGCCGCACGCACTCCAGAGCCAGGAGTGCAAGGCTTACAGACACCAGAGGCTCCTCCAGTCTAGCCTGTGGTACCGGTTCAACCTGCAGATCAGGTTCAGGGGGACAGGGTCCCAACTATGATAGACGATGAGCAGCGTCGTCTTGAGAGGTTCACCAGGTTATCTCCTCCAGTGTTCACTGGTGCTCCGGGCGAGGACGCCCAAGGTTTTCTGGATAAGTGCCGTCAGATGCTTCGTACGGCAGGGATCTTGGAGTCCAGTGGGGTATCTTTCACTACGTTTCAGTTTCAGGGGCCAGCCTTCGCTTGGTGGGGGGCTTATGAGCGTCGCAGGCCAGCCGGAGCAGCACCACTAGCTTGGCCAGAGTTCTCTACTATGTTCTTGGAGAAATGGGTGCCTCGATCTCAGAGAGAGGAGATGCGTAGGCAGTTTGAGGGTCTCCGTCGGGGGAACATGTCAGTGTCAGAGTATGAGATCAGGTTTACAGAGTTGTCCAGATATGCACCGTGGTTGGTCCATTCCGACAGAGAGAGGATTGGGCGCTTCGTGGACGGCCTCATTTATCCCATTCGTATTCTCATGACTCGGGAGAGGGTTTTGAGTCGCACATTTGAGGATGCCGTGGATATTGCTCGCGACATAGAGTCGGATCGTCCGCGGGGAGCCGGACGAGAGGGAGGCCAAGAGGCCTCGAGCGAGCGCTAGTTCCGTGCCGGCACTCGTACCGCAGGCCGAGTCGCGCGAGCCGAGGTCGCTCTTCGGTGTCTCCGCAGCCGGTCGCTCGCATCGTCGCGGATGGTCTCCTAGGCAGGGTTATCGTGGTTCGCACTAGAGCCGGCCCATCTCTCGGTCTGCCGGCTCGCGTAGTTCTTCACGAGCCCCATCCGCTCGTGGGTTCGTCTCGGCCTAGTTCATCAGCCGGCCACCCAGCCACCGCGAGGTCCTTATCGGTCTCGCGCACCCGGCACCGGGAGTTGCTACGAGTGCGGAGAGTTTGGGCACCACCGCAGGGAGTGTCCCCGTCTTGTTTCCAGGGTCTTATCAGCAGAGGGGGCAACCCTCGTCATCCGGTCCTTCTACTTCAGCACCCGCCCCGCCGCCTAGGGGTGAGGGTCAAACGGCTAGGGGTCGCTCTCGACGGGGAGGTCGATCGGGCGGACGAGGCTAGATGCTATGCTTTTCGAGGGCCGATCCGAGGCCGTTGCTTCGATGCTCGCCATTACGGTATTATTTCGCGTCCGCCACGTAGATGCCTCGCATTGTTCGATCCCGCCTACTTATTCTTATGTGTCTACATATTTTTCTCCTCATTTGGGAACGACCCGAGGGAGTCTTGAGCTGCTAGTGCATGTATCTGCCCCGGTAGGGGATACTATTGTTGTGGACCACGTATACCGGTCCCGTTTGGTCACTATTGGAGGTCTGGAGACCCGAGTAGACCTGTTGCTTATTGAGCATGATCGATTTTGATGTCATCTTGGGCATGGACCGGCTATCTCCATGTCACGCTATTCTAGACTGTCATGCCAAGACATTCACATTGGCTATGCCGGGCATTCAGAGGATCGAGTGGCGAGGCACGACCGAGTATGTACCTAGCAGGGTAATATCTTTCCTCAAGGCCCAACGAATGGTTGGGAAGGGATGTCTCTCTTATTTAGCATTTGCGCGGGAGGTCGAGGCCCAGACTCCCAGTATTGATTTTGTTCCCATTGTGCGAGACTTTCCTGATGTGTTTCCCTCGGACCTGCCGGGCATGCCGCCGGACAGGGATATTGATTTTGGTATCGATTTGGTGCCAGGTACTCAGCCTATTTCTATTCCTCCATATCGGATGGCACCAGCTGAGTTGAAGGAATTGAAGGAGCAACTCCAGGAACTCCTAGATAAGGGGTTTATTCGGCCGAGTGTGTCGCCGTGGGGTGCACCGGTCCTGTTTGTTAAGAAGAAGGACGGATCCATGAGGATGTGTATTGACTACAGGCAGCTAAACAAAGTAACAGTGAAGAATAAGTATCCTCTGCCTCGTATTGATGATTTATTTGATCAGCTCCAGGGAGCTAGGGTGTTCTCGAAGATTGATCTTCGTTCAGGCTACCATCAGCTGAAGATTAGAGAGTCTGACATTATGAAGACTGCATTCCGGACCCGCTATGGTCATTATGAGTTCCTTGTGATGTCTTTTGGGCTGACCAACGCCCCAGCAGCATTTATGCATCTGATGAACAGTGTATTCAGGCCGTATCTTGATTCATTTGTGATTGTGTTCATTGACGACATTCTAGTCTACTCTCGTAGCCAGGAGGAGCATGCTCGACACTTGAGCATTGTATTGCAGAGATTGAGAGAGGAGAAGTTGTATGCCAAGTTTTCCAAATGTGAGTTCTGGCTTGAGTCCGTGGCATTCTTAGGGCACGTGGTGTCCCGTGATGGTATTCGGGTAGACCCGAGGAAGGTCGAGGCAGTGCAGAGTTGGCCCAGACCGACCTCAGTTAGTGAGATCAGTAGCTTTCTGGGATTGGCATGGTATTATCGCCGATTTGTTCAAGGATTCTCTTCCATTGTTTCACCCTTGACTAGATTGACTCAGAAGGGTGTTCCTTTCATATGGTCCGAGGAGTGCGAGGAGAGCTTTCAGAAGCTCAAGACAGCACTGACCACAGCACGAGTCTTGATTCTGCCGTCAGCTTCAGATCCTTATACTGTGTATTGTGATGCCTCAGGAGTTGGCATTGGTTGTGTGTTGATGCAGGAGGGTAGGGTCATTGCTTATGCTTCTCGTCAGTTGAAGCCCCACGAGCAGAACTACCCTGTTCATGATTTGGAGTTAGCAGCCATAGTCCATTCTTTGAAGATTTGGAGGCATTACCTGTATGGTGTCTCCTGTGAGGTGTTTACGGATCATCGCAGCCTTCAGCACTTATTCAGACAGAAGGACCTTAATTTGAGACAGCGGAGGTGGTTGGAGTTGCTTAAGGATTATGACATCACTATTTTGTATCATCCGGGAAGGCAAATGTTGTGGCCGATGCTTTGAGTCGGAAGGCAGTTAGTATGGGCAGCCTAGCTTTCATCCCAGGTTGGGGAGAGGCCATTTGCTTATGATGTTCAGGCCCCAGCCAATCGGCTAGTGAGATTAGATATTTCGGAGCCGAGTCGGGTGTTGGCTTGTGTTGTTTCTCGATCTTCCTTATATGATCGCATCAGGGAGCGACAGTATGATGACCCACATTTACTTGTCCTTAAGGACAGAGTGCAGCATAATGATGTTAGAGATGTGACTATCGACAGTGATGGTGTTCTGAGGATGCAGGGTCGTATATGCGTGCCCAATGTAGATGGTTTGCGGGAGTTGATACTTGAGGAGGCACACAGTTCGCGGTACTCTATTCACCCAGGTGCCGCAAAGATGTACCAGGACTTGAGACAGCACTACTGGTGGAGGAGAATGAAGATGGATATTGTTAGGCATGTAGCTAGGTGCCTCAATTGCCAGCAGGTCAACTATGAGCATCAGAGACCGGGCGGTGTTCTTCGGCGTATGGTTATTCCCGAGTGGAAATGGGAGAGGATCACCATGGATTTTGTTACTGGGCTTCCTCGGACAGCGAGGAAGTTTGATTCTGTATGGGTGATTGTTGATCGGCTGACTAAGTCCGCACATTTCATCCCAGTTAGTACTACTTACTCATCGGAGCGGTTGGCATCGATCTTTATTCGGGAGATTGTCAGGTTGCATGGGGTCCCGGTGTCTATTATATCTGACAGAGGCACTCAGTTCACTTCTCAGTTTTGGAGAGCATTTCAGCGAGAGATGGGTACGCGGGTTGAGTTGAGCACCGCATTTCACCCCCAGACAGACGGACAGTCTGAGCGCACTATTCAGATCCTGGAGGATATGTTGCGGGAATGTGTGATTGACTTTGGTGGTTCATGGGATGAGTTTTTGCCACTTGCCGAGTTTGCCTACAACAACAGCTACCAGTCGAGTATTCAGATGGCCCCGTACGAGGCATTGTATGGCAGACGGTGTAGATCTCCCGTCGGATGGTTTGAGCCTGGTGAGGATATATTGATAGGGACCGAGTTAGTTCAGGATGCTCTGGATAGAGCAAAGTTGATCCAGGAGAGGCTTCGCACGGCACAGTCTCGCCAGAAGAGTTATGCAGACCGTAGAGTTCGAGAGTTGTCTTTCATGGTTGGTGATAGGGTATTGCTGAAGGTTTCACCCATGAAGGGTGTCATGAGGTTCGGGAAGAAAAGGAAGTTGAGTCCCAGGTACATTGGTCCTTTTGAGATACTCGGGAGAGTTGGAGAGGTGGCATATGAGTTAGCCTTGCCACCCAGCTTATCCAGCGTTCATCCAGTATTCCATGTGTCTATGCTCCGGAAGTACATCGGAGATCCGTCCCATGTATTAGACTTCAGTACCATTCAACTTGATGGTGATCTATCCTATGATGTGGAGCCTATTGCTATTTTGGGTCGCCAAGTAAGGAAGTTGAGGTCGAAGGAGATTGCATCAGTTAAGGTTCAGTGGAGAGGTCGACCCGTAGAGGAGGCTACTTGGGAGGTTGAGCAAGAGATGCGGAGCAGATACCCTCAGCTATTTGAGACTTCAGGTATGATTCTTGACCCGCTCGAGGACGAGCGTTTGTTTAAGGTCGGGAGAATGTGACGACCCGGCCCGTCGTCACGGGAATTACCACCCCGTTATGTTGTAATTACATAATTCATGCTTTTATATCAGGTGTTAGAGTCTATCGGGGAAGTTAGGAGTGAATTGAAATGAAAATGAGGCATATAGCCTTTTTGAAGGAAACTCGAATAAGGAAAGTCAACCCGGAGTTGACTATTCAGTTAGGAAGTTCGGAATTGAATTCTGATGATTCGGTTAGTTCCGGGAGGTGGATTGTGACTTAGGGGAGCGATCGGAATTGAATTTGGAGGCCCGGTGTAGAAATAGGCTTGAATTGGCTAAGGTTGAATTTTGGCGAAATCCGAACGGTCGGTGAGATTTTGATCCGGGGGTCGGAATGGAATTCCGACAGTTGCAGTAGCTCCGTTAGGTGATTTTGGATGTGCCTGCAAAATTTCAGGTCATTCGGACGTCGTTTAGTCGGGTTTTTGATCGATTGTGTAATTCGGAATGTTTTAAGGAATTTAGGCTTGAATTCGATGTGAATTATGGGTTTTGATGTTATTAGACGTGTGTTGAGGATTGGAACAAGTTCGAATAAGGTATTAAGATGTGTTGGTGTGTTTGGACGAGGTCCCGGGGGCCTCGGGGTGTTTTCGGATGGCTAAACGGGAGGAAATTGGAGTTTGGGAGCTGCTATCATGAATTGCAGCAGCATTTTCGCTCCTGCGGATTGGGAACCGCAGGAGCGGGACTGCAGAAGCGGAGAATCCATCGCAGAAGCGAAATGGGTTTGGCGAGGAGGTTCCGCAGAAGCGGACGTCAGTCGCAGAAGCGGACTCGCTTCTGCGAGTCATGGGTCGCAGGAGCGGAAGGCCAGATCGCAGAAGCGGAGGGGTATCCGCAGAAGCGGTCGCGCAGGTGCGAGACCCAGCCGCAGAAGCGGAACTGGGTGATTTGGTGGAATCTCGCAGAAGCGACCATTTGGTCGCAGGGGCGGCCTCACAGAGGCGGATTTTTGTGGTTATCATCGGAGGTGAGTTTTATGGTTCCTTTACGCGTTTTTATCATGAAATCCTCCTTTAATTCACGAAAATTGGATCAAACTGTGGGGAAATTTAGCCTAAGCCAGGGTTTTGGTAAATTGCCGATTTGAGTGGGCAAATGGAGTCCGAATTTGGTAAATTTGATATGCCTAGACTCGTATTGAGACGAGGGTTCCGAATATGTAACTTTTATAATTTTTCGAGAAGCGCACCAAAAGTCGGGTTTTGACAACTTGTGGGTTTTGGTATAAATTGGGTTATTTCGAATGAATTTCGTGAAATTAGCGTATATTGATGCATTCTCTATGATTTTGAGCAGATTTGGCACCCGAGGAGATTGATTTGCGAGGCAAGCACAAGGCGGATTGAAGCTTCTACCGGTTCGAGGTGAGTGGTAGTAGTAAACAATGTACTGAGGGTTTGAAACCCCGTACTAGCACTTCACAGTGCTATATTGAGATGAGACACGCGTTCTATGACGGGCGTGGTGACGTTGTGATTGGGGGTTCGGACTTAGTCCTTCCCGGCTAATAGAATACTGTGTTGTATGACTGTTACTGAGATTATAACCGTACAATTGGGCTAATAGCCATGTTTGGGGCCTTGTGCCGATCTGTAGAGCATTAGGGAACCTATAGAGCTAGGTGACCCTTATATCATGTTGGAAACATACACTCAGCCATAGCTCTAGCTGTATAGCATAATATGAGCCCGTACTAGATGTGTACATTGAGAGAGATTATCTAGGGTGGAATTCCCTGTTCTAGCCGAGTGGGCCTGAAAGGCCAAGTCTATATTGACTGAGACAGGGTCCAGGACCCACTGTGATATATTATATTGGGCCTGAGAGGCCAAGCACATATTGATTGGGATAGGGTCGAGGACCCATTATGAGGTATTATATATATATACCTATATTGGATCGGGCTGCACGCCGCAGCAGTATATATATTGGATCGGACTGCACGCCGCAGTAATATACATGTAATATACATGTGTGACGGACTGCACGCCGCAGTACTATTGCGCTTGGGCTGTAGGAGCCCCTTCGGAGTCTGAGTCTGCACACATTCTCAGTGAGCACAGGTTTATATTATGGGATCGGGCCGCGCGCGCGCAGCGGTATAAATATATATACATATAGATATTGGATCGGACCGCACGCCGCAGTAATACATGTGTGGACCGGGCTGCACGCCGCGGTATAATAGTGCTTGGGCCTAGGGAGCCCCTCCGAAGTCCGTATACACCCCCAGTGAGCGCCGTCGACGTTAAATGGAGCGGGCTGCGCGCCGCAGCGAGTATATGTATTGGAGCGGGCTGCACGCCGCAGCATTATACTTAATCATATCCTACTATCTACTTAAATACTTATACATTATAGACATAAGTATGTGTCTTTATATGTTGAGATGGCCGTACACCGTAGGGTACGAGTGAGGGTTGGTTCAGGGTGGAATCTTGCAGAGATAAACGTAGATTGGAGATTTGAGTATTACTATAGTGATGACGTACCTGTGAGGGTTGCCTTAGAACTGCTAAGTGATAGCACATGAGTTCTTACCTTCGGTTATTATTTATTATTGTTACTCACTGAGTTGAAATATACTCACCCCACTCCCCTGCACTTTCTGTGCAGATCCTCACAGGTACCCGAGAGCGGTTGAGACATTGTTGCTGCCTGCTCACATCTACTTCTTGCGGAGACTACGAGGTAGCCGCCAGCGTCCGCAGAGCCTGTTTCTCCTTCTTTATCATCTTGTTGATTTCCTATTTGCCTAGACTTGGCTGTATTAGGATGCTATTCTGTAGAGGCTCAGTCTCGTGACACCACGATATGGTTGGGACCGTGTTTTGTATGTCTTACATTTCGCTTATCACCTGATATGATCTTTTTACTGTTTAAGTTTAACTTGATTAATAACTGGCTGATTTAAGGGATAATATGGTCGGGCTTGCCTAGAATTGTGTTGGGCGCCATCACGACCAGGGTTTGGGTCGTGACAACAGTCTAACTTCATAACAGGCTTGCTAAATGGATAACAATTTGCAAATGAAAATAGTAAAATAGAAAGAAATCATTAAGAGAAGGGATCATCACTTCAATTTATTTCCATAAGCCTGAAGTTACAAATGTGTACCTGAGATTTAAATCAAAAGAAGAGTATGAGATCAGCAACAAGACAGTAAGCGACAGTCAATCGCAACAACCAGTGATGAACAGCAGCAGATACCAACAGACAAAGGGACAGTAGCAGATTCCCAGGAATACCAGTTTCGCAAAACAATCAGCAGAACCTATTAGCTTTCAGAATTCTTCCAATCTTTAGTCCTCTCTCTATGTGTTTTTCCCTCTCTTGGATTGTCCCCATTTCAGAATACTCTCTGTCTTCTTAGTTTCAGAATTATATCTCTCCAGTTTTTTTTTTGAATTCCCCCCTTCTTCTGATTCTATATCCTTCTTTTATAGACCAACACAGATTCTTTTTATATTCAAAAGTGTTTTAGCTTTCCCCATGTTATTCCCTTAGACCATGTGAACCCTTTAATCCTTTTCATCATTCTTCCCTCACTCTTTTGCTGTTTTTCTTTTAAAAATACTCAAAGCAGTTTAAAACTGATGCTGGCAGCACACTTTTATCATCATCCCATGTTATCTTTTCTTTACAACTCTTAGGAGCACTCACAATATTAGTAAAATGCATTAATTTAGGTGTTCCTCAGTACCTACTGGACAGAACAATTAAACTAATCACTTTGAGAAAATTTGAACTCTAAATTACCCCTGGAATCCCTGTGTTATTTAATACACCGTGAAGTCTGAGTTTTAACAACAACAAACAAATAGCAAAAAAACAAATGCTTTCAAACACCCCTAATCCAAAGTTACAACAACTCCAAGTTTTTTTTTTTGATCCAATTAATGTCCTAATGTGCTAACAAGCAGACTTATGAAACTAATCGACAATGTTTGACTAATTGATTGCAACGCGTGCAATTGATAACAATCAATCGACAAAACAGTGACTTCAACAAGTCTCGGTAGAAACAAAAGAATTGTGAAACTAACTATTCGACGACATTCGTTTAATTAATTACGACCTATGTAATCGATAACGAATAATCGATATTCTAACTATAGCCTACGGGCAGACTCAGGGTCAACAATTCGATTCAACAATGCTAATATTGTCTGGTACAACAAAAATCTACGAAACTAAACGACGACATTCAAATCGCATACAATTAACAAATAACAGAAAAGTTTGACCAAATAAAGGTCAGATTGGAGAAGAAGAAAGAAAATTAAAATTAAACACGAACTGAACAAACGAACGACTAGACCAATACAATGAGCACATCAATAATACAGAAAGAGAAAAATGGAATACCTCCAGAAGAGAAATCGAAATCGGACGGACCCGGCTCCAAAGGATTCGAGTTTGCACCTTTTGAAGTAAACGGACTTTAATTGAAGTGTTTTTCAAACAAAAAACACTCCAATTAGAGTTTGTTGCCTTCAAATACCGTCGACTCGGAAGAAATCCCTAGTTTTTGGATTATAGGGTTCTTGAGGGTCCAGATTGGGGCTTTACTGATTCCGGTCAGATTCGAGCCGGACCAGTCTTGGTGGGGTCATGGGGGAGGTCCGGGGAGGCTATGGTGCAAAGTTGGGGTGGTTTGGGATAAAATTCCAAATTCCGGCGAACTTCGATCTAAGATTCGAAGCGTTTGGGAATGATTCGAGAAAGATGAGTAAAGGATTCGTGTAGAGGGGAGTTAAGAGATTAATTGGTGTTAAAATGGGAGGGGTTTGACACCGGCCGCCGGCGGAGGCGATTTCCGGCGGCGGTCGAAGGCGGAGATGGGCGGTGCTCTAAGTTGGTCTCTTGAGGGAGAGGGAAATAAATTGGGTATCAGGCTTCTTAGGGTATTAAATTTACCCTTTTAATCCCGACCGTTGGATCATAGGATTTAACGGTCGTGATCACTCCCCTGTGGGTAGATGGACCGGGTTACGGGTTAGGCGGGGTGGATCTGGGTTGTTTGGATCAGGTGTGTAATTTTGGGCTTTTAATCCTGGTCCGTTGGATCATGACAAGCGACGGTCTAGATCATCCAGAGGCCGAACGAGATGGGGTTAATTGGACTGGGTAAGGGAATGGTTTTGGGGTATTTTGTTTGGGCCTTGTTATGTTGAAATTGGATTTGGCCCAATCTAATTTCCCTCTCCTATTTTCTTTCTCTTTGTTTCCTAATTATTAAAACTAAACTCTAAATTATATTACAAAAATACAATCCTAAATTAATTCTTGACCAAAGTATTAATTAACTCTAATTAACAATTATCACAAATAATTAAACATCATATTAAACTAAAAATCACACAATTGACATTAAATACTAAAAAATGTGAAAAATACATATTTTTTTGTTATTTTTTCATTTTCGTAAACAAACTTAATTGCTTTAAATTGCAAACATGAATTTTATATACAAATGCAATATATTTTTGTATTTTTATATTTTTGGATAATTTAGACATATAAACACGAACGCATAAATACATATAATAAAAGAAAAATAACACAAAATCCACAATAATTGCAAACGATACAAAACTTTCTGTCTATGTTATAACTTTATATTATATTTATAACTTTATATTATATTTTTTATGTTAGTTATATATATATATATATATATATATATATATATATATATATATATATTGAATTTAATTAAAAGATAATTTTGAATTTATTGATAAAGTTTTAAAATTCGAATTTAAATTAAAATAAAATTTATCTTTTTTATCATGTTGTCGTACTTAATTCGGTTAATGATCATATGCAATCATGTTAGGAACTTTTGCTATCTTTTCTGATTATTTAAATACTACTTCGACTATGGCAAAAAAAAAAAAAAAACTCCATATAACTACAAAACTTTTTCACATTTAAACCGTATAATTATAATTCTTTAAAACACTCTAGATAGATTTGAATAAATTGAATTTCTTTTAAAATAAATATAATATATTGGGTACATGTTTATATTTTATCCAAATAACCAAAAAAAGTTTAAAAATTGAATAAAAGTTTACTTAGATATATAGTGAAGTAAGCATACATGCTGGAGAAAGAAACATCATGTGTTACTGCCCCGTTTTTCTCGTTTATTGCTTCTTCATGTTTTATTGTCGCCATTTGGTGAGTTAGAGTCGAATCGGTTTGATTTTGGTACGAAATGAGACATTTAGTCGCTTTAAGGAAGGCTTGGTTTGAAAAAGTCAACCGCACGTTGACTTATGAGTTAGAGGGCTTGGTTTAAACGGAGAGTTTTTGAAGTTTGTTGCAGGTTCAATTTTGCTGGTATCTAATATTTCCACTTCTGCAGAAATGTTCCACAGAAGCAGGTGAGGGATCGCAAAAGAGATTAGGGGTTTGGTAGAGTAGTTCCGCAGAAGCGAAATAAATTTCATATTAGCGGGTCCGCAGAAGTGGAAGGTAAATCGCTGAAGCGGTTTTGGTTCTTAAGAGGAAGTTCCGTAGAAGCAGAATTTGAGCCGCAAAAGCGGAATTTGGAAATTTTAATGAGAACAACAAAAGCGGGATTTTGGCTGCAGAAGCGGTCTCGCATAAGCGAAAGCGGGACCGCAGAAGCGAAAGTCGACTGAGCAGAAAGGTTTAAATGTTATATTTCATCCGCGAGCATGGGATATTTTCTACCATTGTTGAGCGACCTTGAGAGCTTTGGGCATGTATTTTTGAGAGTTTTGGCTGGGAATCAATTAAGGGTAAGTCCCTTGGCCTAATTATTCAAGTTTATGGTCGAATTAACATGTAAATTGGTGGAAATTCTTCAAAAAAGGGTAAGTTAGGGCTTGATAACGGTGAGTAAATTGGCTTGCTTAGCTACCACGAGTAGGCGCCATCACGATCCGGATGGTGGGAAATCCGGGTCGTGACAGAAGATTTTATTGATTATGACCGAACCCATAGGGCTGCCTACGTATCCCCTCCTAAACGAGAATCAGGTCAGGTTTAGTTCAAATTCCATCATAAAGATATCATGTATGGCTACACATAATATCGTTTGACTGCATCTGAATTGATCGGCTTCGACCAAACTTTTCCGTCCATTTCCGCAAGTATGAGGGTTCATCCTGTTAGAACCCGGTGAACCATGTACGGACCCTGCCAGTTGGCAAATAATTTCCCCTTGGCTTCATCTTGATGTGGGAAGATTTTCTTCAACACTAGTTGTCCTTGTGTGATCCGTCTTGGTCGGACTCTCTTGTTGAAAGCTTGGGACATTCTGTTTTGATAAAGTTGAACATTGTAAACTGCATCTATTCTTTTACCATCTATGAGGGCTAGTTGTTTGTAACGACTCTTCACCTATTCTGCATCATCGATTTCTGCTTCTTGTATGATTCTTAGGGAGGGAATTTCTACCTCGGTGGGAATGACCGCTTCTATACCATAGACCAACATATAGGGAGTTGCACCAGCTGATGTGTGGACTGTGGTGCAATACCCCAATAGAGCGAATGATAACTTTTCATTCCATGAGAACCTTAGCTTTGACTTGCTTAGTGATTTCCTCCTTGATTTTCAGACTCATGTCAAGCTTGAACTTTTCGAGCTTCGGCTTCACCGGTGGACAAGCCGGATCAGTCGGCAATTTGTGAGACACAATGGATGTGCTTAGACCAGTCATGTCATCATATGACCTTATGTCCTCATATTCCCTTAGAAATTTTGTATACTATTCCTTCTCTGACGGTGACAAATGAACACCGATTCGTGTTTCTTTGATGTTTTCTGCATCCCCCAGATTAATGACTTTAGTCTCGTCTAAGATCATTCAGGACAGGCTTCGTTCGGCTCAATCGCTACAAAAGCATTATGCGGATCGCAAGGTTTGAGATGTAGCTGTCATGGTTGGCGAGCGAGTATTGCTCCATGTATCGCCTATAAAGGGCGTGATGAGATTTGGGAAGAAGGGCAAGCTTAGCCCTAGGTACATTGGCCCATTTGAGATTCTTGATCGTGCGGGAGAGGTCACTTATAGACTTGCCTTTCCACCTAGCTTGTCTATTGTGCATCCTGTATTTCATATGTCTATGCTCCACGTGTTGCATTTCAGCACTGTCCAGTTGGACAAGAATCTATCCTACGAGGAGGAGCCGGTAGCCATTCTAGACCGGCAGGTTCAACAGTTGAGGTCGAAGGATTTTCCTTAGTACGTGTTAAGTGGAGAGCTCAGCCTCTTAAGGCATCGAGCTAGGAGTCTGAGTCTGATATGCAGAGTCATTACCCTTATTTATTTCCTAACTGAGGTACTTATTTCGTTTGTCCGTTAGAGAATGAACGGTTATTTTAGAGGTGGAGAATGTGACGATCCAAAGGGTCATTACTGTATTTCTCTTTTTTTCCATGCTTTCGATCCTTGGAAACATTGCTTTTAGTTGCCTCAATTTGCGTGCACAGTCCGAGCATGAAGCCGAAAAGTTTTTGTGTTAAAATATGTGAATTTTGTGAAAAATTTGAAGAATTATGATATTAATATTGATATAGTTGACTTTGGTCAACATTTTGGGTAAACGGACCCAGACCGGTGATGTGATGATTCCGGGAGGTCCGCAGAAAAATATGGAACACGGGCATGTGCTCGGAGTCGAAATCCGAGGTCCAGAATCCCGGTAAAAGAATTTTTCTGTTACATTATTTTATGAAATTATTAAGGAAAAATGAAAATGAAAATGAGTTAAAAATATAGGTATCGGGCTCATATTTTGGTTCTGATATCCGGTACAGGTCTTAAATATACGTTAAGCACTTTCTGTGAAATTTGGTCGAAATCGGACGTTGTTTGACGTGTTTCGGACATAAATAGCTAAAGTTGTAAGTTTATGAACATTGAAATGAAAATAATGAGTTTTGGGGTTTGATTCTTTGATTTTGATGTTATTTTGGTGATTTGATCACTCGAATAAGTTCGTAGGATGTTATTATGTTAATGTGTGAGTTTTGTTGGGAGCCCCGAGGGCTCGGGAGTGATTCGGAGGTGGTTCGGGGTAGTTTTGCACTTGAAAACACATCAGATTTTTGCTGCATTTTTGCACAGTGGTTTTGTTCTTCGCGAACACGGCCCCAGGCTCGCGTTCGCAGTGCCTTAGTGTTCCCCTGCTTCGCGTTCGCGAACCCATCCTCGCGTTCGCATTGACTTGCACCCCTCTTCATCGCGTTCGCGGACAGTACCCCACGTTCGCGTAGCATTACGCCTCTCTTCAACGCATTCGCATGCCTTCCATCGTGTATGCATAGACCAACCTAGACTCCCCCAGATTCCTTCTTCACATTCGCACCCCCTAATCGCGAACGCAATGCCCCTGCCCAGTCTTCATCGCGGACAAGTCACTTGTGTCGCGATCGCGAAGAGTTATTTCCTTCAGTCAAATTTCTTAAAAATAGAACAATGTGCACGAGAGTTTTCTCACTCTTTCACACGGGCTCTTCTCTTTCACCCTCCATAGACGATTTTCAAGCTCCTCTTTCTCCATATCTCTTTGGGTAAGTATTCTTAACTTCGTTATCTCCTAATTCTTTCATCTAAACACTAATTTTCAGGCCCTAAATCATGAACTCAAGGTAGAAAATGGGGGTTTTGGGTAGAACTAGGGTTTTGGAAATTTTGGGTGATTCAACCTCCATTTGGGGTCGAATCTTAAAACAAATTACATAATTGAACTCGTTGGGTTATGGGTGATTAGATTTTGGTCCGAGCCTCGTGTTTGGACCATGTGGGCCCGGTGTCAGATTTTGGTATTTTTGGAAGAATGATAGGCAATTCATTTCTAGACTATGGGATTATGTTTTTTAGCTCTTATTGATAGTATTGAACTAAATTGTACCTAGATGTCATTGTTTCGGAGTTGGATTCTAAAGGAGAGGTGGTTTTAGAGCCTTGATTGCTATTTTCGGACCGATATAAGTGTTTGTTCTAACTTTGGCTTGAGGGATTAAGATTAGGGTGTTATTTGCTACTTGATAAATATAGAGTACGGTGTATAGGCATGGTGACAATTATTTATGCACCGGAGTCTAGCATGACCGTAAGTCTTATATGTGTTAGATTCAAATTTAATGGTACATTTTTCTTACTTAGGTTGATAAGAATAATATAATGTCAATGGTTGAGGGAGGTTTCTGATTGGTTTGGCTTTTGGAGCATTGGCTCGGACTAGAAATTGTTACTCAAGAAATAGGTGAATAAAAGTGGATTGAGTAGCGATTGGTCCCTTGCCGGGACGTAGGTATTTATTGTATTCTCCCTTGCCGGGATGATTCAATTGCTAATTGTATTCCCTTTCTGAGATTTTCTTGTGATTGTTGTTACTCCCCTCGCACTTGAGTTGTGGTCGTTGTTTGGGTGAGTTCTTGGTATTAAATGTTGAGGATCGGGTTGCACGCCGTGATGAATATTGAGGATCGGGTTGCACGCCGTAACGGTATTGATTATTGAGGATCGGGTTGCACGCCGCAACAGAGATATCTGTTGAGGATCGGGTTGCACGCCGCAACGGAGTATGGATTGAGTGTATTGTTTGTCGTATGTAGAGACTTCATGTGTTTTCCTTATCAGTCGTTATTGTTCAACTTCATTCTTTACCGTTGATTCCTAAATATGGACTGTAGTACCCCACAACATGTCCCCTCCTTTTTACTGCTTAAATTAGTGTATTTCATATTATTCCACATATATCTGTACAAGTTATTTGTGGTAGGTCCTGTCTAGCCTCGTTACTAAGTCGCCGGGGTTAGGCGAGGCACTTACCAGCACATGGGGTCGGTTGTGCTGATGCTACACTCTGTGCAGATCAGGATGCAGCTTTCAGACCGCAGCAGTATTAGACTGGGGGCAGGCCTTCAATTCAGGGACTCTTGAGGTAGCCTCGCAGACGTCCGCGGTCCCGGAGTCTCTTTTATCTTTATTCAGTTTGTTAGCTTTTGTATTGAAACAGACTGTTATGATTTCTTTCAGACAACTGTATTTGGTAATCTTAGAAGTTCGTTAGTTAGTGACACCAGGTTCTAGGTGGAGATATGTTTCAAACTTCCGCATGTTTTGTTTCAATTTTTATTAAGCTTAAAGTCTTCCGTGTTTAATTAATTATTTCCCACATATTATATTGTTGAGTTTTATTAGAGATTGTCTAAAGTTTGGCTGGCCTAGTTTCGTTAGTAGGCGCCATCACGACGCCTGATGGTGGGAAATCAGGATCGTGACACAATTTGTCAAAACAACAATAAATCTAACAAACCCATTTTGTAATTAAGAAAAAAATAGAAGAAACCCTAATCAATAATAAATAATAAAGTGCCACAACAGCTCACCAATGTAAAACATCATAAACTACCTTACAATACTTCCACAGACACCATATAAAATCTAAGAAGAAGAAGAAGAAGAAGGGGATGAAGAAAGAGGAAAAAAGGCGTGAAGTTGTTTAAATAGTGGGGTACAAGTAAAGAGGAAAAAAGTCCTAAAGTTGTTTAAATAGTGGGGTACAAGTAAAAAAAAAGTTAAAAAGAGGGTATATGTTAAATAAGGGCGATCAAATATGGTGCTCCGTGTAATTTTTACCATTTCAAAGCATACAGTTCTAGGCCTTTTGGCTAAGATCAAGTGTTGTATCTATTCTTATCAGTTTAGTATCTGAGATTTGGACTATCGGTCCATACGATATTGGCTTAATTTTTTAAGGGGTAGAGTTCATTAAGGTAGCTTGCTACCCGGGTTCTCGAGCGTAGCCCATGCAATTCACTACAGCATGGGCCTGACACACCCTACCAAATCCAATCCAATATTTTCTATGGGCCTTGCTTAAGCTCTTCCTGGTTCATTTTGTAGATTAACTAATTTTCTTCTTGCTTAATTGTATAATATTGAAATTTAATATGTAACTGAAATCATTTTTGTTCATAGATTATGCAATTTTGTATCCAAAAAGTGTTATTATTTCGTTATTACGTAATTTTAAGGGAATTAAGGTCAAACATAAAGGTAGTGACTACAATTAAAAAAGTTGTTATAAAATCCTTAGTAAATGTGGATGTCCACTACTCCCACTACTTTCATCCATGATGTAAATAACCTCCCACTACTCATCACTATTATGATTGTAACTCTCACACCTCCATAACCCCTCCTCATGATTTTCCCCCATGATATCAATTATTAATGTCATGTTAAAGACAATCATTTTGTAACTTTCTATGTAATAGTATAAATAGAGGCATAAAATGTGATATGGGATACACTTGAACACTTGATGAAATAAGAAAGTTATCTCTTTTCTCTTATTCTACTTATCTTCTTGTTTTATATTGTTACTTTGAGCTACATTTTTAATACGATATCAACACGAAGTCTCTAACCTTAAGGTTGAACTCCACTTCTTGCTAGTTTTCACTATGTTGAATTTGTCAAAGCTTGAGTTGTTGCACTTGAAATTTCTGGAAAGAATTACCTATTGTGGGTTCTCGATGCTGAGATTGACTTAGCCGCTAAAGGCCTTAGTGACATAATTACTCAGGGTAATGAGACATCAAGGCAGGACAAAGCGAAGGCCATGATTTTCCTTCATCATCATTTGGATGAAGGTTTGAAGGTTGAATATTTGACAATGAAAGATCCACTTGAATTGTGGACAGGCCTGAGGGAAAGGTATGATCATCTTAAGGCTACAATATTGCAAGGGCTCGATATGAGTGGATGCACTTACGATTGTAAGATTTTAAGACTATAAGTGAGTATAACTCTATTGTATTTTGAATAACTTCCCAATTGTAATTATGTGGGGATGTTATGAATTATGAGTATTTGTTGGAAAAGACTCTTACGACTTTTCATGCCTCAAATATGGTATTACAGCAGCAATACCATGAAAGCGATTTTAAAAAGTATTCTGAATTGATCTCATGCCTTCTGGTGACTGAGCAACATAATTCCCTTTTGATGAAAAATCATGAAGCCCGTCCTACAGGGTCAGATCTGCTTCCTGAAACGAATATGGCAGATAGACGTGATAAGTCTGGAAAAAGACATAATAATAATCACGGCCATATGAATATACGTGGGCATGGCAATGGTAAGAGACGATATAATACTCATCATCGTGGTGGTCATGGCAAATAAGAGAACAATATGGGTTCTCAAAACAATACTTCAAGAGGCAAAATCAGCAACTGCTATCTTTGTGGCATGAAAGGTCATTGAAAAATTAAAAGTCGTGCACCTGAGCATTTTGTTAGGCTTTATCAAAACTCCATCAAAAGTAAGGCAAATAATGTTGTAGCATTTTCTGCTAATGCCCCAATGGAGTCTCACTTGACCTTTAAAAATGATTCTGAGGCAGGTCCTTCAAACAAAAATAATGACAATGTCGAAGCAAATCTTGCTTTGAATGATAATGATTTTCAAGGCCTCGATGATCTTACGCATTTGGAAGTTGAAGACTTCTTTGGAGATCAAAACTAAAGTTTGATCATTTTACTAGAGAATGCAATTATGCTGTTATTTTATTTTTAATTTTTTTATCTCGCTCTATAGTTTTTATTTTCAAGTAGTAATTAAGTTATCTTATGTTGTTGGTGGTGTTGTTAGTTTTTTTGTATTTCTCATGATTTACTTCTATGTCATGGCCCTAAACCCGGGCCCGGTCGTGATGACGCTTTTCGTGAAGACAAGGCCAGTCGACACCTTCCAAATTCATTTTTAAGCAAGTAAATAATACGAATTAAGTCTTAATCATAATGATAAGTCCCAAAGAAAAGTAAACAATATAGTTTACGGATACATAGCCCGACATCGGGGTATCACTAGTCATGAGCATCTACAACAATACTATAAGTCTGAAAGGGTCTACTCCACTATTACAAAACTAAAATAGAAGGAAATAAGATAGAGGGAGAAGCACTAGGCTGCGAATCGCTGGGCACCTACCTAGTGTATCTCCAGAATCTGCTGAACAGCTCTCAACCCTCGCAAGCAGGATCTGATGCGCCTAAATCTGCACACGGGGTGTAGGGAATAAAGTGAGTACTTCAACTTAGTGAGTAATAATAATAAATTTACACTAAGTAATAAGAAACCACATAAAGGCACATCAACAGACTATAAAGAAGCAGTAAAGCCAGTAAAAATAATGAAAAAGTGGAAAAAATAGGTAAAGTCACTTTAGTTCAGGATAAACTTCATGAAATGCCTTTTTAACAATTAAGCAAGTAAATGACAGGCAACTAGGAAAGATAAACACATAAAGGATCACCCCTCGGGCACAATGTCAACAAAATTCGCCCCTTGGGCAATATCATAGAACAACATCAGCCCCTCGGGCTATATCTTATATCACAATGGGTACCCGCGCACACTAAGGGTGTGCAGACTCTTGGAGGAGCCCCTTACAGCCCAAGAGTATCAAGCCATCTCATGGGATAATAACATAGGCCATCGGCCTTATATCAACAAGCCACCTCGTGGTGTACAAATCTCAGGTCGTCGGCCTCATAATCATAACCAATGTTTCCTCACAACTTAGACCCTCGACCTTACTCAGTCGGAATCTCACTAGCCACTCGGGAAATAGTAAAACATGATGCTCATCCCAAAATGTCATTTAAAATCTCATTTTAAGTGTTAAAGCAAAGTAAACATGGTTGTGTTATGAAAACAGTAGAATATAGTATGACTGAGTACAAGTATGAAGTCAAATTAGTGAGAAAAAATCAGTAAAAATTTCCTAAGGGTCCCAATAGATGGAATGAGGCTAAAATATAGCATTCAGCCCAAAACATGATGATAGCAAATAGTTTTCAATCAAATACACAGTAAAACAACCATTCGGGATGGACTAAGTCACAATCCTCAATGGTGCACGACCACACACTCATTTCTAGCATGTACATCACCTCAATATAGCACAACCATGTGCAATCCGGGGTTTCATACCCCCCGACAATATTTACAATCACTACTCACCTCTTCTCGGTCCAAATCTCTAGCTCGTGATGCCTTTTTATCTCGAATAGACCTCTGAATGCTCCAAATCTAACCAAAATCAGTGCAAAACCATCAAAATATGCTAAGGGAACAAAGCCCACTGGAAATAAATCAAGTTATAACACAAATCCCGAAATTTACCAAATCGGGCCCACATATCAGATTTCGATAAAATTACATCAATTGACTCCTTATCACTCCCCGAGTTCATTCATACTAAAAGCATCAAAATCTAACCGCAAACGACCCCTCAAATCCCAAATTCTAGGTCTTCAATTACAAGCCCTAGTTCTTCAATATTAGGCTTAAAATCCATGATTAATTAGGTAGAATTCACATAAGAATCGAGTATAAAGTCCATAAATCTTACCTTCAAGTGTTCCCCCTTGATTCCCTCTTCAATACCATTCCAGAAGCTTCAAAATCGCCCAAATATACAGGAACTTATCCTCAAAATCGCGGAATGAGCTTTTAAAACATTATGCCCAACTCTTAAAATTCCTTAATCGTGATCGCGGGAGCTCCTTCGTGATCGCGAAGCACAAGTTCTCAGTGTCACACCTCTTTTTTACGCACCCGCAAGGATGCAAAGAGTTTTTCCAATTAAAGGACAATCGAGATGGGATTTATTTTAATTATTTCATAGTCGCCACTTGGGAGATTTATGGTGTCCCAAGTCACCGGTTAAATCCCGAATCGAGGAAAAGAATGACTCTATTTAACAGTCCGCGAACCAGAAATCCGGATAAGGAATTCTATTAACCCGGGAGAAGGTATTAGGCATTCCCGAATTCCGTGGTTTTAGCACGGTCGCTCAACTGTCGTGTTTGGCTTATCTATCTGCTTTTTACAATTATGTACTTAGTGCAAGTTAATATCCCTTTACCGCTTTTATTATTGGTTGTGATTTACGAAAGAGAAAGTTGCTTAAAAATATGCTTTCGAATCACGTCACATGAAATGCACCCGGATCCTCGACATACTCTTATTCAACATTTCGGGGTTTGGATTTGGGTCGCATGAAATGCACACCCGTATTTAAAAGGTAGAACTAAAATATGCGCCCGGATCGACTACTTATTTACACTGTTGAGAAAGGCGTGATATTCGTCAAGAAACAACGCATCTCAAAATCTAAGTATTTTATATGTACATTTATGACGGCTATGCGATTAGTGTAACTATTGGGCGAGGCGCACCTTTAATTCAAATCTAAAGCGAACTATATCCCAATGTATTTTACTTAAGAGTTGATTCCAAATTATTCAAAACTTGCTACGAACCACACCACATGAAATGCGCCTGTGGTTCCTGACACGCTTTGTTTACTCTTGCCCAAAATTGGGGTCGGGTCACATGAAATGCGCCCCCGACTCTTTTTAATCTAATTACGTCATTCCGTTGAGTAACGACTCCCTAGCTAATCTTGCTTTTAGCATAAGGTCTAACGTTAACAGATTTGGAGATTACACACACGAGCAGAGAAGATTGAATAGAGATACAACGGACTAATTCAGGTTTACGTGCTTATCTAACGACAGTGTATCTTTGGCCTAGCTACACTTTTCCATAACCAAAACTAACAGTACAAGCTTAATTGGAGAATAACAGAATGTACTTAAACATAAGAACTTTAGGCGACTACATGTTTCAATAGACTTTATGCATAAGCTTCAAACTTCATTCTTTCGAACCAAGGAACTACAATAACAGAGGTGTGTACCTGGAATGCGGAAGAACAAGGAAGAGTGAGCAATGGCAAAGCAGCAACAGCAACAAGAACAGTAACAGGAGCAACAACCAAAGACCAACCAGCAACCAAATAGACCAACAGCCAACAAAATAATGAAACAACAGCAACAACCAACCCAGGCAGCAATACTATAGACCAGCCAGCAACCAACAATGGACCAACAGCACCAAATCAACCCAGGCAGCAACACAACATACCAGCCAGCAACACAAACGACCAAGAGCAACAAACTACTGACCAAACAGCACCAAATGAACACCACAGCAACAACAACTAATGGCAGCCCTCAACTAAACCAATAGCAAATACTAACAGTGGCAGCAATCAAGTGAACCAGCAGCAAATACAAACGACCAAGAGCAACAACACTACTGACCAAACAACACCAAATGAACACCACAGCAACAACAACTAATGGCTAACAGCAGCCACCAACACTGGGACTACCACAGCCCTCAAACTGAACCAGCAGCACCAAATGAATACAACAGTAGCAACGACTAGTGGCTGCAATCGAATGAACCAGCAGCAAATACCAAAACTATCACAACACTCAACACTGAATCAGCTAAAGCAATGGCTCAGCACTACCGACAACACAAGAACAATAACAAACCAGCGACCAAATCTCAGACACTGGATCAAAACCACGAAACAGTCCAGAAGCCAATGAAACAGTAGCTTCTTTTTGTATCTTTGTATCTGTTTTTCTCTCTAGTTATGACTGTGATTTTGCTCTCCAGGTGCTCTACTTATCACACTCTATCTCTTTCTTTAGTTACTCTCTGGTATATACCTGTTATCACTGTTTTATCTCCTCTCCAGGTACTCTGAAAAATGTCCCCCCTTTACTCTCAGATAGTCTCCCATCTTATAGCTGACCAGCAGCCCCTAAGGTTACCCCCTACCCTGACTCCCCAACCCATCATATTCCCTGCAAACCCCACTAACTACTGTCCAAAGGTATGGACTCCAGCATTAAACAATAAAGCTGGTGGCAGGGCATCAGTGGGATACCCTGCTGTGCAGGTTCCACTAGCCCTTGTATGGGTGTGTGATTAAACAATTAACCTGTTAACTACAAACAACTAATTCCCTTTAATCTGAATCAAACAGTAACCAAATCCCACACTTGTGCATTGCATACGGGCAGGCCAGGGCAAATTATACAAACAAATTGGATTGTTGACGACATTAATCACATTGATCCTATGATTCATTTTAACTACTGAAAACAGAGGGAATTGGCCAAATAAAAGGCCTCAAATGAGGAGAACAGACCAACGGCTATGAGAAATTAAAAGCATGAGAACTGAAACAATGAATAAAACAAACACACACATTCACACAATCGAATTAAATCGACCAAAGAAGGAATGAATACCTCATAAGAAAACTGCCGACCCAAGCTTTGAACCAAAATTTGGAATTATTGAAGCCAAACGGGCTTTAATCAAGATGTTCTCGATTGAGAACACCTAGACTAAAGTCCCTTGGACTTCAATTGCGGCTAACCCGGCTTGAATTGAGTTTCTTCAAAAATTAGGGTTCTTGGGCTCGGATTTGGGGCTTTTGCATTTTTGGTTAGATTCGAAGCAAACCAATGTCAATGGGAGTGTGGGGGAGGTGTGAGGAGACCGTGGTGTGAATTTGGGGTGATTTGGCATTGGTTCGAGTTTGACTCGAATCTTCAAATGAAGATTCGAGGAGCTCCGGCATGATTCGAGGTTAGTGGAGGCTGGGTTCGTGATGGGGGAGGTGAGGGGAAGGTTTTGGCATTGGTTTGGTGGTGATTGGCCTACCGGAACCGCCGTGAGGCGATTTTCGGCAGGCGGGGCACGGCGGCGTTACGCTAGGTCTCTGAGAGCTCCTGAGGGAGATGAAGGGAGAGGGGGGGTCTGGCTTGGGGGGCGGGGTAGGGAATGAGCCTTATATATGATTTGAGAAGTTAAATCCTGATCGTTGGATCAAACTTGATCAACGATCAGGATCTTCTCACTTAAACCAAACGGTGTCGTTTGGTCAAGGCATAAGTTGAATGTATTTGGGGATTTATGGATTAATCTGGGCCGTTGGATTATAAAATCCAACGGTCCAGATCGAGCGTTACACAAGCTGGACGGGTATTTGGGCTGGGTATTGAGGTGATTCATTTGGGCCTGTTTGTTTAGACTAAGACACGGCCCAATTCAGATCTACATGATGTACTATATGCATATGTGTATATATATATATATATATGTATATATACATATATATATATACACATATGTATATATACCAACCTATAACACCGCTGTTTTTTACTACAATTAACGCACAAAATTACATATCACCCAAAAATGTAAATCACATGACTTCGATATCAAACACTAAAAATGCAACACCTAGCATATATTTTTGTATTTTTTAATTTAAATAAATAAACGTGCACACAAAAAGATAAAATAACACAAAATCACAAAAATCATGCCCAACACGAAACTATTTTTATTTTTGAATTTTCTGGGAGTACTTCTCAAGTAAGGCAAAAATCACGTGCTCACAGCTGCCCCTCTTTGCGCGTAAACACGCAGAGTTTTCGCGCAAAGATAAGTGAGCGGATATAAGCGATTTTTGCCCATTCGAACACTCCGTATGAAGCATTTTGGAAAAGTTTTTGACCGAACCTTGCTTCAAAGGTCTCCTACATATCCCTGGCTAAAAGGGAATCAGGTCAATGTAGTTCGGGAAGTTCTGGTAGCTGGGACTACCATGACTGTTGCGATCTCGCTGTTACTGCTACTGCCGCTGTTACTGCTGTTACCACTGCTCCGCTGATTTCCTTGTTACACCGCCCTAGGCAACGAAAAACAAGAAGCTAGACTAAGTTACAGTACTACAAGTTCTTATCTATCCTTTTTAACTTGATCTTGTCGCGCTCCTTGCCATCCTGTCTGACTTGGCGTTCCTTCTGATGCTTCTTCTCTTCTTATGAACTTGGATTCATGCCGGAGATTTCTGTTACATTCTACCGCTTTCCTCTACCAAATTAAACAGATCGCCACTCCATTCTCCAGGCGGGCTCCCTGACTCCAACTACTACTTCAAAATTAAATCGCCACTCCATTCTCCAGGCGGGCTCTTCGAACTATTCTCCTTCGAAGTTTGTACCTGTCTTTCTGATCCTTGTTGCCTTCCCTTCGATTATGAACTTGGATTCACGCTGGGGATTTCCGTTATGCTCTACCGCTTTCCCCAACCAACTTCAACAATAAATCGCCACTCCATTCTTCAGGCGGGCTCCCTGACTTCAGCTACTACTTCAAAATAAAATCGCCACTCCATTCTCCAGGCGGGCTCCCTGACTTCAACTACAACTTCAAGACTAAATCGCCACTCCATTCTCCAGGCGGGCTCCCTGACTTCAATTACAACTTCAAAATTAAATCGCCACTCCATTCTCCGGGCGGGCTCCCTGACTTCAATTGCAACTTCAAAACTAAAATCGCCACTCCATTCTCCAGGCGGGCTCCCTGATTTCAACAATAGCATCAAAACTAAAATCGCCACTCCATTCTCCAGAGGCGGGCTCCCCGACTTCAATTACAACTTCAAAAATAAAATCGCCACTCCATTCTTCGGGCGGGCTCCCCGACTTCAACTACTACTTCAAAATAAAATCGCCACTCCATTCTCCAGGCGGGCTCCCCGACTTCAACTACTACTTCAAAATAAAATCGCCACTCCATTCTCCAGGCCGGGCTCCCCGACTTCAACTACAACTTCAAAATAAAATCGCCACTCCATTCTCCGGGCGGGCTCCCCGACTTCAATTACAACTTCAAAATTAAATCGCCACTCCATTCTCCAGGCGGGCTCCCTGACTTCAATTACAACTTCAAACTAAAATCGCCACTCCATTCTCCAGGCGGGCTCCCTGACTTCAATTACAACTTCAAAATAAAATCGCCACTCCATTCTCCAGGCGGGCTCCCCGACTTCAATTACAACTTCAAAATAAAATCGCCACTCCATTCTTCAGGCGGGCTCCCTGACTTTAATTACAACTTCAAAATAAAATCGCCACTCCATTCTCCAGGCGGGCTCCCCGACTTCAACTACAACTTCAAAATAAATCGCCACTCCATTCTTCAGGCGGGCTCCCTGACTTTAATTACAACTTCAAAATAAATCGCCACTCCATTCTCCAGGCGGGCTTCCTGACTTCAATTACAACTTCAAAATAAAATCGCCACTCCATTCTCCAGGCGGGCTCCCTGACTTCAACTACAACTTCAAAATAAAATCGCCACTCCATTCTTCAGGCGGGCTCCCTGACTTCAGCTACTACTTCAAAATAAAATCGCCACTCCATTCTCCAGGCGGGCTCCCTGACTTCAACTATAACTTCAAAATTAAATCGCCACTCCATTCTCCAGGCGGGCTCCCTGACTTCAATTACAACTTCAAAATAAAATCGCCACTCCATTCTCCAGGCGGGCTCCCCGACTTCAATTACAACTTCAAAATAAAATCGCCACTCCATTCTTCAGGCGGGCTCCCTGACTTCAACTACTTCAACGATTTCATCCTATCTTGATTACCTTCCTTCGCCTCTTGTACCATTTTCTTCTTCCTGCGTTACCTCTCGGAACACATTCTCTTCCTTCTTCCCCTACCTCTTCTGGGACTCACGCTTTTGTTTCCTTGATCAAATTATAGGATGTAATACTGATGGGGGAATCTCGAAGCCATTTTTCTTTTTCCCATAACTGCTGGAGGTGATACCCGGCTCAAAGATCACCCCATCTTGTGTTGCTTTCTACACTTATCCTCCGAGTCTTGCTTTCCAGAAAATTTTCGCAACAGGAGAAAATTTTCTGCCCCAGTGTGATAAACTTCTGGACGGTATGCTTTTCTGCCGTCGGACCCTCTTTTCCTGCTTTAAATCAAAGAAAAATTGTTAGTTTCAAAAGGCCGCGAGTGGTCGTGCCACTCTTGTCGAGGCCATTCTCTTTCAGCTGCTTGGCCTCTCTCGCACTTTGAGGACGACGTTGACGCTTGCTTGGGAAGATGCTTTTTCCACGAACGACCTCTCATCTTCCCTTTTATTCCACTCTTTGGTTTGGTCCGACTCTTTTTAGCCGGTGATCTGTTGCGTGAAATCATCTTTCGGACATGCCACATGTGTCCATCATACTCCGTAATTCTTACGAACCTTCCACCCAGCCTGTCATCCCAATCTCACTATCGTAACGACTTCTGTCTCATTGCCTTGTTCCATGCCTATTCACTTTCAATATACTGCTTTGGGAGACTTGGTAGTAAGCTTTGAAAAAATCAATTTTCGAAAATGAAAGAAAAGAAAAGAATACCGACCGCAAATGACAAAAGAAGAGAAAAACTTTTCTGAACTCAAAAAATAGGAAAACTTATCCGAATGTGTGCCTGATCCAATGTTATGCCGCGCCTTTGAGATTAAACTACCCAGTCTATTCATGTCAATCACTTTCTGATACCGCGTCCTGCTAGAGGTAAACGGATGTCCCAACCTTGTCTCATGCAGACATCTTGTAACCATCTCATCCTGCCACCTCACAGTGCCCTTCAAAGGGTTTTCACTAACGAGATTCTCTCATTTCTCTCTATCTCCCGTCGCCTTAAGGTGCCCGTGAAGGTTTTCACCGTAAGACTCTCTTATTTTACTTCTCTCAACTTCCTTCGCCTTAAGGTGCCCGCGAGGGTTTTCACCGTTAAGACTCTCTCATTTATGCTTTCTTTCCTCGCGGCGGGGTATCACCCCTGAGATTCCCTCTAGAGCGTTATCCCCTTTCGGCTTGTGCATCCTGGATTCAATCGAGGGTCGGGATGTCACTCTTGGCTTTCATTCACATGACTTGGCACTTTTCAAATACTGATCGAGAGGTCTTTCTGGTTCTTAATATGGTTTCTGCGCGTGAGGCTGAAGAAAGGGGTTTAGCCTCAACGGTTAGCTTATTACAACCTTCGGAATCCACACTATCTTTCCAACGGAACAATAACTTCTGCCCCAGTTTTGTTGCTTGGGGGATTTTTTTTGATTTTTACTTTATTATGACCGAGCCGTGTGGCGCCTACGTATCCTTCTTGAGGAATCAGGTCGAACGTAGTTCACTTTTTCTTGTATTACTTCTTTGTTTCTTTTCTATTCTGTTACACATCTTCCTTGATGATTCCGAAAGAGGGTATATGAAAGAATAATTAAGGCTCAAATGGGGAAACAAAGGTTAGAGTGTTTGGGTAGTAGAAAAATTGCCTCTGTCATTTCATTCTCCGAAAAATGCCAAGTACACACAAACGAAACCAAACGTTGACAAATGCATTAAAGAATTACACATAATATCTCTTAACTGCATCAGAATTGATAGCCATATCGGTGCATCTTCCCTCGACATCAGTCAAACATAGAGCGCCGTTGGATAATACTCTAGTCACCACAAAAGGTCCCCGCCAATTTGGAGCGAACTTGCCTTTCGCCTCGGCCTGGTGTGGTAGAACTCTCTTCAGCACATGCTGTCCCACTTCAAATCTCCTGGGACATACTTTCTTGTTATATGCTCTCGCCATTCTCTTTTGATACAATTGGCCGTGACATACTGCTGTCAATCTCTTTTCATCGATCAAGCTCAATTGCTCTAATCGGGTTTTGACCCACTCGTCGTCATCAATCTCAGCTTCAGCGACGATTCGGAGGGATGGAATCTCAACTTCTGCGGGTATTACTGCTTCGGTCCCGTATACCAACAAGTAAGGAGTTGCACCTACCGAAGTCCGGACGGTAGTGCGATAACCCAACAGCGCGAATGGTAGCTTTTCATGCCATTGCCTAGATCCTTCTACCATTTTCCTCAATATCTTCTTTATGTTCTTGTTTGTTGCCTCGACCGCACCATTTGCTTTTGGGCGATACGGTGTGGAATTTCGGTGTGTAATCTTGAACTGTTGACATACCTCTTTCATCAATCCACTGTTAAGATTTGCACCGTTATCTGTAATGATCATCTTTGGAATTCCAAACCTACAAATGATGTGGGAGTGTACGAAGTCCACTACCGCCTTCTTGGTCACCGATTTGAATGTTTTGGCCTCCACCCACTTGGTAAAATAATCAATCGTTACCAGAATGAACCTGTGACCATTGGAAGCCGCAGGCTCAATAGGTCCAATAACATCCATACCCCATGCGACAAACGGCCATGGTGCCGACATTGTATGCAATTCAGTCGGCGGAGAATGAATCAAATCTCCGTGTATCTGACACTGATGGCATCTTCGCACGAAACTTATACAATCCCGCTCCATAGTGAGCCAATAGTATCCTGCTCGAAGAATCTTCTTTGCCAATACGTATCCGCTCATGTGTGGTCCGCAAACTCCCGAGTGTATATCCGTCATCACTGTTGTGGCTTGACTTGCATCTATACATCTCAACAATCCCAAATCTGGGGTTCTTTTGTAAAGCACCCCTCCACTAAGGAAAAATCCGTTTGCCAACCGCCGAATAGCTCGCTTTTGATCTCCAGTTGCTTGCTCTGGGTATACTCCTAACCTGAGGTATTCCTTGACGTCATGAAACCATGGCTCACCATCCACCTCTTCCTCTATCATATTACAATAAGCATGTTGATCCCGGACATGGATATGTAACGGATCACCACGAACCTTGTCCGGGTGATGTAGCATTGACGCTAAGGTAGCCAACGCGTCGGCAACCTCATTATGCATCCTTGGGATGTGCCTGAATTCTACCGATCGAAAGCGTTTGGTCAAATCATGCAAACACTGACGATATGGGATAAGCTTTAAATCTCTGGTTTCCCATTCTCCCTGAATCTGATGTACCAGAAGGTCCGAGTCCCCCAAGACCAAGACGTCCCGTACATCCATGTCCACCGCTAATCGCAACCCCAAGATACATGCCTCGTACTCAGCCATGTTATTGGTACAGTGAAAACGCAGTTGAGCAGTAACAGGATAATGATGTCCTGTTTCAGATATGAGCACAGCCCCTACTCCGACTCCTTTTGCGTTTGCCGCTCCATCGAAGAAGAGCTTCCATCCTGGATCCTTGGTTAGTTCTAACCCCTCAATCTGCAATACTTCCTCATCCGGAAAATACGTCCTCAAGGGTTCGTATTCGTCATCAACAGGATTTTCAGCTAAGTGATCGGCCAGGGCTTGAGCTTTCATAGCCGTCCTTGTCACATATATGATGTCGAACTCCGTAAGTAATATTTGCCATTTTGCTAACCTCCCTGTAGGCATGGGTTTCCGGAAAATATACTTCAACGGATCCAACCGCGAAATGAGGTACGTGGTGTAAGAAGACAAGTAGTGTTTCAGCTTTTGGGCTACCCAAGTTAGGGCGCAACATGTCTTTTCCAGATGAGTGTACTTGACCTCGTGGACTGTGAACTTCTTACTGAGGTAGTAAATGGCCCGTTCCTTCCTGCCGGTAAGATCACGCTGCCCCAGTACGCAGCCAAACGAATTCTCCAAGACCGTCAGATAAAGAATCAGGGGTCTACCTGGCTCAGGCGGAACTAGTACGGGTGGATTTGACAGATACCCTTTGATCCGGTCAAACGCTTCCTGACATTCTGCCGTCCATTCTATCGCGGCGTCTTTCTTCAATAAGCGGAATATGGGTTCACAAGTTGCCGTAAGCTGGGCAATAAACCTACTGATGTAATTCAACCTTCCCAACAGACTCATTACCTCTGTTTTATTCTTCGGCGGGGGCTAACTCCTGAATGGACTTGATTTTGGACGGGTCCAACTCAATGCCCCGTCGGCTGACGATGAATCCTAGCAACTTTCCCGATGGAACTCCGAATGCGCATTTGGCCGGATTAAGCTTGATGTCGTACCTTCGAAGCCTTTGAAAGAACTTCCGGAGATCGGCAACATGGTCTTCTTGACGCCTAGACTTTATGATCACATCATCCACGTACACCTCAATTTCCTTGTGTATCATATCATGGAACACCGTAGTCATCGCCCTCATATATGTTGCTCCTGCATTCTTCAAACCAAACGGCATCACTCGGTAGCAATAAGTCCCCCACGGCGTGATAAAAGCCGTCTTTTCTGCGTCCTCTTCGTCCATCAAAATCTGATGATATCCCGCATAACAGTCCACAAAGGATCCAATTTCGCGTCCGGCGCAATTATCAATCAGGATATGGATATTGGGAAGTGGGAAATTATCCTTAGGACTTGCCTTGTTGAGATTGCGATAGTCCACGCATACCCTGATCTTTCCGTCTTTCTTTGGCACCGGTACTACGTTAGCCAACCATTCAGGGTATCGAGTGACACGAATGACTTTCGCCTGCAACTGCTTGGTTACCTCCTCCTTAATCTTCACACTCATCTCCGTCTTGAATTTCCGCAGCTTTTGCTTGACGGGAGGATATGCCGGGTCAGTGGGTAATCTATGAACCACTAGATCAGTGCTGAGTCCTGGCATGTCGTCGTACGACCATGCGAAAATATCTTTAAACTCCATGAGTGTTTTGATCAATTCTGCTCTCAGATTGGGTTCAATATGGACACTTATCCGGGTTTCTTTGACGTCATCCGCATTCCCTAGATTAACGGCCTCGGTATCATTTAAATTCGGTTTGGGTTTTTCCTCGAAGTGACTTAATTCTTCACCGATTTCTTCTACGGCTTCATCATCGCCGTACTCTGACTCACTCTCGTCACTTCTTATTTCATGCGTTATTATTTCCAAACCCGATTGACTTTCTAGACTGGGTTGATTAATCTTTAAGCACGCCATATCATTAAGATCGGTTGCAAGAAGGCTGTTCAGAAAAGTAAAAAGAAGGAAAAAGATAAACAAAATTAGACGCGAAGGAACCACATTTCGTTAATGGGAATTGTACAAAGGGAAAACAAACTGCAAACTTAAATCAAAAATGAACTAAAAACGAAGGGATTTTACTCCGGGGACAAGCCCCCAATACAAAATTTCGAAAGAAAAACAATCCAAGACAAACTACCAAGACTCCTTCCGGACAGGGAGAGGAGTAGCCTTCCAGTTATTCAGTTTTGCCTTTGGTCCCACAAATTGTATCTCGGCATGACTGGATCCTTCACCATCTTCGAGCATACATACATCCGTGAATAGGTTTTCGAACTTCCTGAAGAACTCTTCGTCTGGCCTGACCGTAGGACCGGGAATCTTTGGCGCTGGATGTCCTCTTGCTCCGGACCTGACAAAAGATTGGGAAAGGCGTGGAACAGGCTTTGGGAGCACCCATGTTTTCTGCTTGCTCCTCTTTGCTCGCCGGATGTCCTCTGAGGTTGGCTGGAATCCCAAGCCGAAGGTTCCCAAGTTCTCGACCACCGATACCGGCTGTATGATTCCTTGCAGAGATGCACCTAGCCCTTTACCGGGTACGAAACCGTGTCGCAACATTTCATGCGCCACCATGACATCCGCAGTAATTGTTCTGTCGCCGGGAATACATTCCCCTTCCGGAACTCGATTGGCGGACACCACATCGCAGACCTGATATACCCACGGCCCAACATCTTCTTCTGTTTCAACAAAGGGAATGATGGTGCCCGATTGTGGATCGTTCTCTCCATGGACGACGATCTCCTGTTGGTCCCACTCGAACTTGACGAGTTGGTGCAAGCTGGATGGAACCGCTCTTGCGGCATGGATCCATGGTCGCCCTATCAGGAGGTTATATGACACCACCATGTCCAGCACCTGGAATTCCATGGTGAACTCCACTGGCCCAATTGTCAAGATTAGCACTATGTCACCAACCGACGCTTTGCCTCCTCCGTCGAACCCTCGAACACATATGCTGTTCTTGCGTACCCTGCCGATGTCTACCTTCAATTTGCCCAGTGTAGAGAGAGGACAAATGTTAGCACTGGACCCATTATCGACCAAGACTTTGGTAACCACCGCCTCTTCACACTTCACCGTAAGATATAAAGCCCTGTTATGCTCAGTGCCTTCCTCGGGCAACTCGTCATCGGTGAAGGTGATCCGATTTGCTTCGAAGATCCGATTGGTGATCTTCTCCAAATGGCTCACTGAGATTTTATCCGGTACATGTGCCTCATTCAGGACTTTCATCAATGCTTGCCGATGTTCTTCGGAATGTATCAGCAAGGATAGCAATGATATTTGCGCCGGAGTCTTCTTCAACTGCTCTAAGACGGAGTAGTCGTGCAGCTTCATCTTTTTCAAGAATTCTTCTGCTTCTTCATCAGTGACCGGCTTTTTCAATACTGCCGGAGTGGTCTTCCTCAATTCCGCAAGGGCAAAACATCTCCCCGAGCGGGTCAACCCTTGGGCTTCACAAACTTCCTCTTTCACCTCCTTTCCTCTGTAGGTCGTTGTAATCCGAGCGTAATTCCATGGGATAGCCCGGCTATCAGTTACTGGCAACTGTGTTGCCGGCTGGATGATGAAAGGATCCATTCGAACGCCTGCTACTGTCAAGATGGGCTTGATTGCTGCCCCTGGTACAACTATCTTGGCCGGCTTCACCGGTACTTCGTTCACACTTTCCTTTCCTGCTTCCGACTCTCCTGGTATGTCTTTCTTGCAACTGGGCGACTCATCACAGCTTGGCCCTTTTCTCGTTCCTGCCCCGCTAGACTTAATCATCATTACAGTCTGAGAGGCTTTCTCCTTTCCTTCCTCCGCCCGTACCAACTCGATCATATTGGTCTCATGATGAGTTGGAAGCGGGTTTTGGTTGATGTTGGGCTCTGTTGGAGTCTGGACCTCGATCCTGCGGGTGTCAATGAGCTCTTGGATGGCCGTCTTCAGCCTCCAACACTTTTCCGTATCATGTCCCGGACATCCCGAGCAGTAGGCACAATTTACTGAATGGTCCAGGTTCTTCGGGAGGGGGTTTGGTAGCTTAGCTTCAACCGGATTTAGCAACCCTACTTGCTTCAACCGGTGGAACAGACTGGTGTAAGACTCTCCTAAGGGAGTGAAAGTCTTTGGCCTCGGCGCCCTGTCGCCCCTGAATGCCTGGTTCGGACGGAAACTCGCGCCCGAGGGGTTTCTGTAAGCTCTTGGGGGTGGATGATTGTTCTGGGGGTTCGGTGCACGCCACGGTGCATGAACAGGAGGTGCAGAATAGGACTGTGCATGGTGGACAGTAAAATGGGGATCAGGTGCGGGATAGTAATGTTGCGGGTGGTTATATGGGTGGTGAGGGTAATTTTGGTGGTGAGGCTGGGGTGGGCTATATTGGGGTGCGGGGCCTCTATTTCTGAACCATGCCCCGGACTCGACGGCCGCAACTTCCTCTCTCCTCTTTTTCCCCAGCACTCCTCCAGTACCACTTTGGATAGCCTGAGTGGTGGCTTTCAGTTCTGAGTAACTCATGATCTTGTTGGCCTTCAAACCTTCCTCGATCATACCCCCATTTTTATCACCTCAGTGAATGATTTGCCTACGGACGTTACCAGATGTCCGAAGTAGGTGGGCTCTAATGTCTGCAAGAAGTAGTCCACCATCTCGCTCTCTCTCATCGGTGGATCCACCCTGGCCGCCCGTTCCCTCCATCGGAAACCAAATTCCCTGAAGCTTTCAGCAGGCTTCTTCTCTAATTTTAGCAATGATAGGCGGTCGGGGATTATCTCAAGATTGTATTGGAACTGGCCGATAAAAGCTTGAGCCAAATCATCCCACGTAAACCATCTATTGGGATCCTGTCTAGTGTACCACTCCAACGCCGATCCTCCCAGACTCTGGCCGAAGTAGGCTATCAGAAGTTCGTCCCGTCCTCCGGCCCCTCTCATTTTACTGCAGAACCCTCGGAGGTGGGCTACTGGGTCGCCGTGCCCCTCGTATAGGTCGAATTTGGGCATTTTAAACCCTGCTGGTAACTGGACGTCCGGAAATGGACATAGATCCTTATAGGCGACGCTGACCTGGTTGCCTAAACCGTGCATGTTCCTCAAGGACTGCTCCAGGCTTTTAACTTTTCCGGCAACTTCCTCGTGTTCCGAACTTTGGAAGTGTTTTTCCGGTTCTGCCGGATTATCCCGATGAGGTGTATGTGATTGTGGTTCGGGAGCCCTGAAAGTAGGCTCCGGAGGATAGTAAGAGTTGTCATGGATCCGAACATATGGCTCGCCGGCCGGCCTTTGCAGAGGAGCGAGGTGGAGGTGCTACAAAAACAGGGGTGACCTGGAGGAGGATTTGGTTTGGCTCGGTGGAATGTGGGTGGCATATGGATTTTCCCCACGAAAGTATGGATAGCTCGGGGCGCTTGTTGAAGGATCGATGGGCGGATGTTCCGGAGCCGAGGCGAGAGTAGGGCGGTTTGGTGAAGACTTGTTCCCTGGCCCAGGCCAGGTGCATCTCTGTTATCCGTTGTTTTAACCGGTCTACCTCTTCTTTCATGATTTGTAGCTCGGATTTTTCTTCCTCAAGACTCTTGCCGGAACTCGACATGCTTACTGTAACTGGTCCTTTGGATCTAGTACGGTAGTGATGGCTGGCCAGTATATTCTGTCAAACCAACTGCTAAACTTTCCGGAATACGCAACAAACTTGTTAGTTCACCGAGTTTGACAGATATGTTATAGCACGTTGGATGCAATGCACCTAACCAAATAACCCTTTCTACGTGTACTCTTTAACATGCGTCATTCCGGCCCTTTTTTTCTTTTTCTTTTTCTTTTTCTTTTTCCCTTTTTTCTTTTTCGACTATCTTTGCAAGCCTTATTGTTATTTAACCTTTGGATTCTTTTTCTTTCTTTTTAGTGGTGGTCGAATCTTATGTGGATTGCCTACGTATCACGACCCCGCGTGAATCAGACCGAGCGTAGTTCTGGTAACAAGATTGTGGCAAAATTCAGTAACTTTTATATCCAATAAAACCGTGTAGTTACAAAACACGTCTTACAACAATCAACAAAACAAAAGAAGATGCTTGACTGGGGAAAGTAAAGATAGAACTGCCAACTAGCTTGACTCAACATTTCAAAATACATTTTCAATCAAAAATCTAATGCCCTAAAACTCCTGGGGGCCTGCGAGGCATCATTCGGCCTTGCCGCGGGCCTTGGTGTGAGGTCCTTGTGCAGTTCCCTCAACTCTTCCATGATCCGATGAACATAACCCATAATTGAAGCGAAAAGGTCGGCGCGGGGCATTCGTTCACAAGCTAGGCACTTCATGGTGACATAGTGCCCGATTTCTCCAATTCTATCCTTGATCATGTCCCTTTCTCCGAGTAGCCGCTCTATTTGCTGGTTTTTCGCCCCCAATCTTCGAGCATTGTTGGTGACTTGGTCTAGGAGCCTATCCACTTGTCCTTGCAGTCGGGCCATCAAATTGTGGCAGCGGTCGAGGTCTGCTCTGGCATCTTGGGCTTGCTTGAAAACCCGCTCCCTAAGGACAACGTTTGCTTCCCTCAGGCTAGTGATGATATTAGTGTAATCCTCTTCTACCCGTTGTAGGTGAAGTGCATGTTGATGTGCCTCCTTTTTCCAGCTAGCACGGATCCTCGTTATTTGGGCTTTTGACTCGTCCAATTCTCTTTGGATGTCGGTGACTTGGCTTCTCAAACCCCTTATCAATTTTTCGTCGGCCCGACTCCTCGACTGTCTGTCAGCATCTCTTCTCATTTGCTGGATTTGAGCTCTCAAGAAGTCATTTTCTTGTACCAACTTCTTTTTGTCTCCTTCATCGGTGGCAGCTTGCATGTTCTTCTCAAATTGGAGGTCCCGGACCTGCTGTTCTATCCTGCCAATCTTCGTCCTGTATCCCTCCTCCTTTGCTAACCAATCCCATTGTTCCCGTGAATCTTCCGTGAATTGTTGGATATGGGCTCTTTTAGAACATTTCCGACGAATCTGAAATCTTTTCCCGAACCACACGTTGTACTTTGGGTCCACCTCTCCCTTAGATAGTTCCCGGACCATGGTTTTAGGCTCAAGGAACCGACATTCGTGCCACAGCCTTCTAACCTTCTCTTCGGGGAATACAACTCCCGGGCTTAACTCAATGGCGTACTTCCTCAGGTCTTGATCGGTAGGAATAACCTGAAATCTTCCTAGTTGGCATAATACACGGTGAGGGACATATGGTTGGACACTGCGAATCCCCATCAGAAGGATATAACACTCCTCGGCTGCCATATATATTACTTCAGTATCGGGTAACCACCCGAATGCCCATTCAATCCGATCGGCTTCTATTGAGCTCAGTCGTGCAAGCCATGCCTCGACGCCTTCAGGGAATACAGCACCCATCATCCGTTCTTCGAAACCCCTGATACAGTTTTTCCGGTCAACCCATGGTTCATGTATTGTGTTCGGTGATGGAGGTGTTCTTGCATCCATAATTGGAGTAACAGATTGCAACCTTGGAAGAAATTGCCCCCTTCTCGGCACACAGTCAAGGCTCGATAGATTTCGGACAAAACCAAAGGGACCACCGTGCTGGTAGCCTTTTTGATTGCAACATCGGCTATTCCTACCAGACCTATCTCTATTTTCTTATCTTCGCGCGGACAAATCACAACCCCCAAGAATGTCGTTAGGAATGCTAGAATTCGTCTAGCCTCCCACTTGGTTCTATTCCCTGCGTGAGTCAGTCCAAGGTTTGACTCTTCAAAACCCCGAGGAGTGCCGTACCGTTGATATAAGAATTGAAGATCGCAATACCCTTTCAACAGATCATCATTTTTCACCTTCCGACTAATGCTCAGTAAATCCAGGAACCCATGTGGAGATACCGGCCTTGGTGAGAGCAGGTATTGTCCTCTTAATTTCCCATTTAGTCCTGCATAGCCCGCAATTTCCTCTAATGTGGGCGTCAGTTCGAAGTCAACAAAACGGAACACATTGCGGGTCGGATCCCAGAAAGATACCAGTGCCTTGATGATGTCTTCCCTTGGCTCGATATTCAACAGATCAACCAAACCTCCCAAAATTCTCCCTACAACCTTTTTGCTACTGTCTTCCAAATCGTTCCACCATATACGGAGCTGCCGAGGGACCTCACTAAAGATTGAAAATGATTTATTCTGATTCGTGCTCATCCTGCACATTTATTAAGGTGATTTAAATGAGAAAAACAACTTTGTTTTGCTAAGAAAATAAAAAATAAAATAAAAAAATCAGTTTTCAATCACGGCCTTTCAACGTCCCGGGGACGAAGGCTTTTAAGGCTGTGGGGTAAATCGATCGAAATCAAAATTGACCCAAAGGTGGCTGTTTATATGAAATTAGCCTTCCGGCGTCCCTTTCGGGAACATTCGGCTATTTCTAAAAACAGCGTCACCGACTTATTTAGTACGAAAGTTAGTTTTGATTTTTCGGCCATTTTTCAAAGGTGAAGTTGGACCTGATGGAGGTTGCCTACGTATCTCACATCCAATGAGAATCAAACCCACGTAGTTCGGTTTTGACGAAACAAACGACATCATTTGTTTATTCATTTTACTAAAGGAAAACAAATAAGCTATTTCTATCAAAACACATTTTTTCTTTTTTTTTTTTTTTTTTTTTTTTTTTTTTTTTTTTTTTTTTTTTTTTTTTTTTTTTTTTTTTTTTTAATCTCTAAAAGCCGGTCAGCATGCAAGTCTATAACAGATAAATGCGCAAGACAAACAGGATGCAGCAGGATAGTCTGTTCATTTCAGGTCACCTGTCCTAGACGGACCCAACCCCTGTGTTGAGTCCCCTAAGCCAAAATGCGGCATGATGCAAATAAACGTTTCCTACTAGGGATCCGGCATGAAGCTTTGTTATTCTAGGTTTTAAAAAACCTGGGTTTATCTGTTCTAGACTTGGCTTACCCGAGCGGACAGCTCGAGCCGAGGAGGAGGCAGCAACCCGGGAATACGGAAGCTTCACCGGTTTTGCAACTTATCCAAACCTCGTTCTAAAATGGGAATTAGACACTATAGAGAAAAGAAGTCACACGAAGTGCACCCTTCTTCATGATTTAGAAGACTCGGAGAGGAGATTGGTTCCGGCACAATTTATATGTACAGTTCACAAAATATCAAAGCAGTAAAAACAACATTTGCACATTGATGCCAACATGTAAAAGAATCGGATAATAAAATATGCCAAATACAACAGTTATTCCGAGCTCGAATTCTAAAGAAGTCCCCAGCAGAGTCGCCAGAGCTGTCACACCTCTTTTTACGCACCCGCAAGGATGCAAAGAGTTTTTCCAATTAAAGGACAATCGAGATGGGATTTATTTTAATTATTTCAGAGTCGCCACTTGGGAGATTTATGGTGTCCCAAGTCACCGGTTAAATCCCGAATCGAGGAAAAGAATGACTCTATTTAACAGTCCGCGAACCAGAAATCCGGATAAGGAATTCTATTAACCCGGGAGAAGGTATTAGGCATTCCCGAATTCCGTGGTTTTAGCACGGTCGCTCAACTGTCGTGTTTGGCTTATCTATCTGCTTTTTACAATTATGTACTTAGTGCAAGTTAATATCCCTTTACCGCTTTTATTATTGGTTGTGATTTACGAAAGAGAAAGTTGCTTAAAAATATGCTTTCGAATCACGTCACATGAAATGCACCCGGATCCTCGACATACTCTTATTCAACATTTCGGGGTTTGGATTTGGGTCGCATGAAATGCACACCCGTATTTAAAAGGTAGAACTAAAATATGCGCCCGGATCGACTACTTATTTACACTGTTGAGAAAGGCGTGATATTCGTCAAGAAACAACGCATCTCAAAATCTAAGTATTTTATATGTACATTTATGACGGCTATGCGATTAGTGTAACTATTGGGCGAGGCGCACCTTTAATTCAAATCTAAAGCGAACTATATCCCAATGTATTTTACTTAAGAGTTGATTCCAAATTATTCAAAACTTGCTACGAACCACACCACATGAAATGCGCCTGTGGTTCCTGACACGCTTTGTTTACTCTTGCCCAAAATTGGGGTCGGGTCACATGAAATGCGCCCCGACTCTTTTTAATCTAATTACGTCATTCCGTTGAGTAACAACTCCCTAGCTAATCTTGCTTTTAGCATAAGGTCTAACGTTAACAGATTTGGAGTTTACACACACGAGCAGAGAAGATTGAATAGAGATACAACAGACTAATTCAGGTTTACGTGCTTATCTAACGACGGTGTATCTTTGGCCTAGCTACACTTTTCCATAACCAAGACTAGCAATACAAGCTTGATTGGAGAGTAACAGAATGTACTTAAACATAAGAACTTTAGGCGACTACATGTTTCAATAGACTTTATGCATAAGCTTCAAACTTCATTCTTTCGAACCAAGGAACTACAATAACAGAGGTGTGTACCTGGAATGCGGAAGAACAAGGAAGAGTGAGCAATGGCAATGCGGCAACAGTAACAGGAACAGTAACAGCAACAGTAAACCAGTAACCAATAGACCAGCAATCAAATAGACCAACAGCCAACAAAAATAATGAAACAACAGCAACAACCAACCCAGGCAGCAATACTATAGACCAACCAACAACCAACAATGGAACAACAGCACCAAATCAACCCAGGCAGCAACACAACATACCAGCCAGCAACACAAACGACCAAGAGCAACAAACTACTGACCAAACAGCACCAAATGAACACCACAGCAACAACAACTAATGGCAGCCCTCAACTAAACCAATAGCAAATACTAACAGTGGCAGCAATCAAGTGAACCAGCAGCAAATACAAACGACCAAGAGCAACAACACTACTGACCAAACAGCACCAAATGAACACCACAGCAACAACAACTAATGGCTAACAGCAGCCACCAACACTGGGACTACCACAGCCCTCAAACTGAACCAGCAGCACCAAATGAATACAACAGTAGCAACGACTAGTGGCTGCAATCGAATGAACCAGCAGCAAATACCAAAACTATCACAACACTCAACACTGAATCAGCTAAAGCAATGGCTCAGCACTACCGACAACACAAGAACAATAACAAACCAGCGACCAAATCTCAGACACTGGATCAAAACCACGAAACAGTCCAGAAGCCAATGAAACAGTAGCTTCTTTTTGTATCTTTGTATCTGTTTTTCTCTCTAGTTATGACTGTGATTTTGCTCTCCAGGTGCTCTACTTATCACACTCTATCTCTTTCTCTAGTTACTCTCAGGTATCTGCCTGTTATCACTGTTTTATCTCCTCTCCAGGTACTCTGAAAAATGTCCCCCCTTTACTCTCAGATAGTCTCCCATCTTATAGCTGACCAGCAGCCCCTAAGGTTACCCCCTACCCTGACTCCCCAACCCATCATATTCCCTGCAAACCCCACTAACTACTGTCCAAAGGTATGGACTCCAGCATTAAACAATAAAGCTGGTGGCAGGGCATCAGTGGGATACCCTGCTGTGCAGGTTCCACTAGCCCTTGTATGGGTGTGTGATTAAACAATTAACCTGTTAACTACAAACAACTAATTCCCTTTAATCTGAATCAAACAGTAACCAAATCCCACACTTGTGCATTGCATACGGGCAGGCCAGGGCAAATTATACAAACAAATTGGATTGTTGACGACATTAATCACATTGATCCTATGATTCATTTTAACTACTGAAAACAGAGGGAATTGGCCAAATAAAAGGCCTCAAATGAGGAGAACAGACCAACGGCTATGAGAAATTAAAAGCATGAGAACTGAAACAATGAATAAAACAAACACACACATTCACACAATCGAATTAAATCGACCAAAGAAGGAATGAATACCTCATAAGAAAACTGCCGACCCAGGCTTTGAACCAAAATTTGGAATTATTGAAGCCAAACGGGCTTTAATCAAGATGTTCTCGATTGAGAACACCTAGACTAAAGTCCCTTGGACTTCAATTGCGGCTAACCCGGCTTGAATTGAGTTTCTTCAAAAATTAGGGTTCTTGGGCTCGGATTTGGGGCTTTTGCATTTTTGGTTAGATTCGAAGCAAACCAATGTCAATGGGAGTGTGGGGGAGGTGTGAGGAGACTGTGGTGTGAATTTGGGGTGATTTGGCATTGGTTCGAGTTTGACTCGAATCTTCAAATGAAGATTCGAGGAGCTCCGGCATGATTCGAGGTTAGTGGAGGCCGGATCCGTGATGGGGGAGGTGAGGGGAAGGTTTTGGCATTGGTTTGGTGGTGATTGGCCTACCGGAACCGCCGTGAGGCGATTTCCGGCAGGCGGGGCACGGCGGCGTTACGCTAGGTCTCTGAGAGCTCCTGAGGGAGGTGAAGGGAGAGGGGGGGTCTGGCTTGGGGGGGCGGGGTATGGAATGAGCTTTATATATGATTTGAGAAGTTAAATCCTGATCGTTGGATCAAACTTGATCAACGATCAGGATCTTCTCACTTAAACCAAACGGTGTCGTTTGGTCAAGGCATAAGTTGAATGTATTTGGGGATTTATGGATTAATCTGGGCCGTTGGATTATAAAATCCAACGGTCCAGATCGAGCGTTACACAAGCTGGACGGGTATTTGGGCTGGGTATTGAGGTGATTCATTTGGGCCTGTTTGTTTAGACTAAGACACGGCCCAATTCAGATCTACATGATGTACTATATGCATATGTGTATATATATATATATATATATATATATATATATATATATATATATATATGTATATATACATATATATATATACACATATGTATATATACCAACCTATAACACCGCTGTTTTTTACTACAATTAACGCACAAAATTACATATCACCCAAAAATGTAAATCACATGACTTCGATATCAAACACTAAAAATGCAACACCTAGCATATATTTTTGTATTTTTTAATTTAAATAAATAAACGTGCACACAAAAAGATAAAATAACACAAAATCACAAAAATCATGCCCAACACGAAACTATTTTTATTTTTGAATTTTCTGGGAGTACTTCTCAAGTAAGGCAAAAATCACGTGCTCACACTCAGAACCTAATTTTTACCCTACGTGACCGCGGCATCTCCCACGCGAACACGGTGCTCAGGCATCTCACACCTACGCGATCACAGAGAGGGAACCACGTTCGTAATGCACAAACTCAAGTTCAACCCCTGGTCCACTTAACCCTACGCGAACGTGACCTTCTCAACGCGTTCACGAACAATAACCTCATAGCCTCACGTGATTGTATCTCCATCTTCGCGAACACGAAGAATAATGTGGACTACCCATGCAAAAGCTCTACGTGATCGCGAGCCTCCTCACGCGATCGCGAAGAAGAAAAACATGTAACAGCTAAAGCCAAAAATCTACAAGTTTCCAACAATGCATTTTGGTATGTTTAACCACCAGAGGCCCTCAGGCCTCAACCAAACATGCCAATATATCCCATAACATCATTCAAACTTTTTTCAATCTTCAGAACACCCAAAACAACATTAAAACTCCAAATTCACATCAGATTCAAGCCTATGAATTCCAAAATCTTCTAAATTACGCTTTTGATAAAAAAACCCAACCAAACCACGTCCGAATGACCTGAAACTTTGCACACATATCCCAAATGAGATAACAAAACTACTGTAACTCCCAGAATTCCATTCCGACTCATATATATCAAAATCTCACCTATAAACCAAAAAACGCCAGAAATCCAATTTCGCCAATTCAAGCCTATATCTACTTTGGACCTCCAAAACACATTCCGATCACGCTATTAAGTCCCAAATCACCTCCCAAAGCTATCCAACAATCATAACTCACATTTGAGCCCCTCTAACACATAAGTCAATATCCAGTTGACTTTTTCAACTTAATCTTCCTCAAAAGAGACTAAGTGTCTCAAACCTTCTCAAAACCTTTCCGAACCCGAGCCAACCAACCCGACACATATAAAACCAATAAAATCAATAAGAAGCAAAAATGGGGAAAATGGAGAGGTAACTCATGAGATGACTGGCCGGGTCGTCATATTGGATTTTTTATGATGAAAATAAAATTCCCTATTCTTCATTTGGATCCAAAATGAGTAATGAAGATTTTAGCCTTTTGGATAGTGTTGCAAATATTAAGAGAAAATATTTTTTTCCCCTATTTGATTATGAAAAAAGACTATGTTAATATAATATCTGATAGTATAAAGTTAATTGAGGGCTCTAGCAGAGCAGTCGTATTAATACCTAGAGGAATGATATTACTATTAACAATGCATTGTATTGTGGTAAGTCTGAAAGAAACTTTTTGAGTTTCAAAGCTATTCGCTAAAATGGATACCATATTGAGACCTCTAATGAAGGAAAGGTTGAATACCATATTATAACAATAAAAGCAGGGTAAAAATGTGTGCACGAAAAATTACCTGCATTTTCTTCTAGGTTGTACCACACAACCATTGGCGTAGCTGTATCACATGTCATAGTAAACAAAAGGTTCACTACTTCTAATGATTTTATCATTTGGCATGATTGGTTGGGTCATCCCGGTTCTAACATGATGTATAGAATAATAGAGAATTCAAATGGGCACACATTGAAGTATTAGAAGATTCTTTAATTTAAGGAATTCTCTTGTGCTGCTTGTTCTCGAGAAAAATTTGTTATTAAACCATCAATAGCTAATGTTATTGAATCCCCTGCATTGCTGGAACATATATAGGGTGATACATGTTGGCCTATACACCCTCCTTGTGGGCTATTAAAGTATTTTATAATCTTGATAAACACATCTACAAGATCATAACATGTGTGTTTATTGTCAACTCGTAATATGGAATTGGAGAGATTGTTGTCCCAAATAATTAGTTTAAAAGCACAGTTTCCAGATTATGCAATTAAGACAATTCATCTTGATAATCCTGGTCAATTTACATCTCAAGCCTTTACTGATTATCATATGACTACTGGAATAAAAGTTGAGCATCTGGTTGCCCATGTTCATACTCAAAATAGTCTAGTGGAATCCTTGATTAAATTCCTCCCATTAATAGATAGACCATTGCTAATGAGGACAAAATTTCCTCTGTCAGTGTGGGGACATACTAACACTTATGCGCATAAGGCCAACCAGTTATTATGAAGTCTCCCACTACAATTGACTTTTGGTGATCAAAAGCCAAATATTTCCCATCTAAGAATTTTGGATGTGCGCTATATATTCCAATTGCTCCACCACAAACCACAAAGACAAAGATGGGTCCCCAAAGAAGGTTGGGAGTATATGTTGGTTATGAATCTCCTTCTATTATTAAATATCTAGAGCTTATTACAAGAGATTTGTTTACAGCCAGATTTGTTGATTGTCATTTGGATAAATCAATTTTTCCAACATTAGAGGGAGAAAATAAACAACTGAAAAAATATATCAATTGGAACGTATTATCTCTATCTCATTTATATCCTCGTACAAATTAATATGAACAAGAAGTTTAAAAGATCATTTATATACAAAATGTTTCAAATCAATTGCTAGATGAATTTACTAACCTTCCATGGGTTACTAAATCATATATTCCAGCTGTAAATTCTCCAATTCGAGTTGATATCCCAACTAGACAGTATGATAATGCAAATGAGTCAATGCCACGCCTTAAATGTGGTAGACCAATTGATTCCAAGGATAAGAATCCCTGAAAAAGGAAAGGAGTAAATGATCACGCTGATCATAACATGGAGACAATTGCTCAAGAGGAGCATAAAGACATAATAATTGATAATACCTCATAGGGGGTTCTAGTACCTGGAAATAATGAAAATGAAAAGATATCAATAAGTTATGTCTCTACGAGAAAAAGGTAAAACCGATATAACGTTGTTGTTGACAATAATATTGCATATAACGTTGCAGTTGAAGTAATGCAACAAGATGAGGGTTTTGAGCCAAAATCTGCCTATGAATGTAGATATTGGCTTCACTCGAAAAATGTGAAGTTTTCGAACCAATAGTCCAAACGCCTGAAGGTATCAAAATATTAGGGTACAAATGTATTTTTGTGCGAAAACTAAATGAGAAAGGTGAAACCGTAAGATATAAAGTAAGACTTGTGGCAAGGGTTTTCATAAAGGCTTGACATTGATTATATAGAGACATATTCTCCTGTAGTAGATGCAATTACCTTCGGGTATCTAATAAATCTGGCAGTCCATAAAAAATTTGATATGCGGCTGATGGATTGTCACAACCTACTTATATGGCTCAATGGATAATAAAGTTTTTATGCAAATCCCCGAAGGATTTGAAGTTCCTAAAGCACATAAAAGTTCAAGAGAAACTTGTTCAATAAAGCTTTAAAAATATTTATACAGATTGAAGCAATCAGGGAGGATATAGTACAATCGCCTTAGAGAGTATTTGCTAAAGGAATGGTACAAAAATGACCCTATTTGCTCTTGGGTCTTTATTAAGAGGCCTGGATCTGGATTTGTCATCATAGATGTGTATGTTGATAACTTGAATATCATTGGCACTTATAAAGAGCTTCCAAAGGCCGTAGAGTGTTTGAAGAAAGAATTTGAAATGAAAGATCTTCGTAAGACAAAATTTTGTCTTGGCCTACAAATTAAGCATGTACCAAATAGAATTTTTATCTATCAATCAACATACACTAAAAAGGTTTTAAAGTGATTTTACATGGATAATGCACATTCATTGAATACCCCAATGGTTATGAGATCACTTGCCATAAATAAAGATCCATTTCGGCCTCAAGAAAATGATGAAGAGCTCGTTGGTGATGAAAATGTATCTTGCCAACAATACCCGGTCAGATATTGCTTTTGCAGTAAGCTTATTAGCAAGATTCAACTCCTCACCAACAAGAAGAAATTGAAATGGTGTTAAGCATATGTTTAGATATCTTCGGGAACGTATAGATATGGGATTGTTTTATTCTAATAAATTCAAGTGAGAAATAATTGGCTATGCTGATGCAGGTTATTTGTTTGATCCACATAAAGCCCTTTCTCAAAAAAGGCTATTTGTTTACATATGGAGGTAGAACTATATCATGGTGTTCAATGAAACAAACAGTAGCTACCACATCTTTAAATCATGCTCGGATAATAGCCATTCATGAAGCTAGTCGGGAATGTGTTTGGTTGAGATAAATGACTTAGTATATTTAGGAAATAAGCGGTTTTCTTATGAAAAAGGATAATCCAACTACACTATATGAAGACAATGTTGCTTGTATTTCTCAACTGAAAGGAGGATACATCAAATGAGACAAAACAAATCATATTTCACCAAAGTTCTTTTTTCACGCATGATCTTCAACAAAATGGTGAAATTAATGTTTAACAGATTCTTTCATGTGAAAATTTGGATGATTTGTTCGCTAAGGCAGTACCAACATCAACATTTGAGAAGTTGAGATAAAAGATTGAAGTGCATCATTTTCGAGATATAAAGTGATATTTTCAGGAGAAAGAGTAAGATACACGATGTATTATTTTTCCTTAGCCTAAGTTTTGTTCCACTAGATTTTTCTGGTAAGGTTTTTAACGAGGAAGCAAATAAAGCGTATTATAGATATATGTACTCTTTTTCCTTCACTAAGATTTTTTTTCCCACATGATTTTTTCTTTGTAAGGTTTTAACGAAGTATATTATCTGTTTTTGAACATCCAAGGGGGAGTGTGATAAATATTTTAGTAAATGTGGATGTCCACTACTCCCACTACTTTTACCCATGATGTAAATAACCTCCCACTACTCATCACTATTATGATTGTAACCCACACACCTCCATAACCCCTCCCCATAATCTTCCCCCATTATATCAATTGTTAATCTCATATTTAAGACAATAATTTTGTAACCTTCTATGTAATAATATAAATAGAGGCATGAAATGTGATATGAGATACACATGATGAAATAAGAAAGTTATTTATTCTTCTACTTATCTTCTTATTTTATATTGTTACTTTGAGCTATATTTTTTAAATAAAAGCCATATAATATAGAGCCTGTTTGGCTTAGTTGATTTAGAGTAGCTGATAAGCATTAGGTGCTGAAAAATACTTTTAAGTACTGAAACTGATTTAAAAATAAGCAGTTACATGTTTGGATAAAAGTGCTGAAATTAATAATAAATGGCCGAAGAACTTGGTATACGAAGAGTTTTGTTTAAAAAGAATTATCGTAGGGATATAATAATAAATATTTTGGTTAAACCTAAAGTGCTTATAAGATAAAATTTGACAAGTTGAGGTAGACCAACTTATGACTTTTGGCTTATATACGCATTTAATTTATAAGCTCTTTTAATTTTACCAAACGTGTATAAAAGCCAAAAATATTTATAAGCAAGTTGACCGGCTTATAAGCTTAGCCAAACAACATCTTAATTGTAACACAAGTGGAAGTGATTACACAAAGTTAATTGTGGTTTCAAGGTCTTCATAGAAGTAGATTAATATTAAACCTCAAATGCCATTTTTAGCAAATACAAGTATATTCTTATTTGCAAACCTCATTCTTCTTTTGTAAATTTCATTCTTAGTCCGAGAAGATTTTAAATGAGGATACATGGTCGGATTCATATAGTTGTCGTTAACTTGTTGGATAATATGCTGTAGTAGTAGTTGTTGTCTTAATTTCGTTCTTACAACTATAGAAATGAAGCTAAAGAAGTTGAAGAATGGAGTAATGCTCAATATTTTTTCAATCTAAAAACATTTACTGGAAGCCAGGAATCACTGGTATTGTGGAAAATTTAATATCAGATCTTGTAGTTGGATTTTCTGTGAAGAAAATGGCATTGGGGAGGAATGTGTGTGGGATTAAGGCTTCTCAAAACTACCTCATTTGGGAGGAAAAGAGTTACCCTCCCGAATATTAACGAAGCCTTGCCGCACGGTATCCGGGTCAGCACAGAAATTGTACTTACCTAAATCTTAATTGCCTATTATACAAGCGTTGATGCCTGTAAGTGTTTGGTAGGGCATCTCCAACCTTGCCCCCATCCCCATAATGAAGGCAATTTTGAGGTAAACTGTTCTCCAACCCTCCTCAAGTTTTTGTCCCAAAATGGGGATGAATAGTGTTCCCTCGAATATGGGATACACTATTCATGCCCATTACTATTCATCATTATTTTATTATTTAATCTTTTATTTTATCTCTTTATATACAATTAATTATGTTTATGTAATATTTTATAATATTAATATTATATCTTAACTTTGGTATATAATTTTGATAAATTAATTTTCGCGTATTTACTATTTGTATGTAAAATTATAAGTTATAATTGTACAAAAATATATAATTATCTCAAAAAATAAATGGTGCAATTATATAATATTAGATGTTGCTAAAATTGAAAGGTGCGAATATAAAATATTAGAGGTTGCTAAATTGAAAAGATATTAAATGAAAATTCATTAAAATTAGAAATACATGACAATTGAAAATACATTAAATTAAAATACATAAAAACTGAAACTACGGTAAACAACATAATAACTTAGTAGGGATCTACTCGTTTCTAGATACACCAAAATCATTGTAGTACTGACTGAATGGAGCTGAGGATTGTTGTGGTTGTGACTGTGAATATTCTTGAATTCTTTTATACATTATTCGTTGTTGTTCTTGTCGCATAAATTCACGACGAGCCGGATCGGTAATAGAATCCACATCCATCATTAAAATTTTATTTTCTTCTTTTATTTCTTTTACTCTTATTTTTTCCTTTTGAACAGTCGAAGCTTTGTTTTTTGCATCGGTTGCATTTATATGAGAAAATACTAGAGGTTGACGTTGAATATTTATCTAGTATTTCGAATGAATTTTTTCGTTATGTAATGTGCATTTATTTAATCTTGTATCGCAATGATTTCACTTTTTTTTGAATTATTAGTTAATCTATAATAATTGCTTACAAATTATATTATTTAAAATTTTATGAAATTTTTCTAATTATGGAAATTACAAATTAATAAAATAAAAAATGAAATTTATTTAATGAAAATTAGAAAATAAAATTGAAATGAAAGATAATAATATAATATAGAAGAGAGAGAAGAATATAAAAAGGTTTGGGGGAAAAAATGGGAAATGGTTGGACTATGTTGTCCCCAAAATGGGTAAATCTCCATTTTGGGACAAAAACGGAGGCAAGGTTGGAGATGGCCTTAGCCTGCTATTTTCCACATTGTTTCCTTTACATTTGTTTTTCGAGCAGTTATTTCTTGTGAAAATCGACTGGGTTATGTTGTTGAAAAAGATGCAATTTTGTCCCCATTCTGCAGATTATGATTGTGTCTGGAGTTTTGTTATGATGATCAGACGAGGTTGTTTTATGTATCAAGGGTAATTAGATGCCGTTTAGGCAGGTCCTACCGTTGCTAAATTGATGCCACCTTTAGTTGTCTTGGTCAAAATCAATGTGGACGGAGCAGTCAGTATTGGAGCTGTTAGGATTGTTTTTTTAATTTTAGACCATGAAGGTAATAAATTAGCTTCACAATCGCAACATTTTTCTTTCAATATTGATGGTAAAATGATTGAAGCTTGGGCAACTTTGAAAGGAGTTACATTAGGTTGTATCTCTTTTTAATCGCTCGCTCCTGACCTGATTGTAGTCAAATGCAATTGGTATGCAGCCTATTTGTGTTATATGATGAATTTCAACATATATAGTGTAACGACCCGGCCGGTCCTTTTTGAAATTTTCGCCCCGTTTCCCCATTAACTGATCCCCCTAAATTCATTTCTGCTATTTTGGTTTGCCGGGACGTTCGGTGTTAGGATTCGGAGTGTTTTGAGACACTCAGTCCCTAAATGAGAGCTTAAGATTTGAAAAATGGTCCGTATTCGGAACAATGTGAAGACAACATTGGAATGGAAATCCGATGGTTCCGTTAGCTCCGTTAGGTTATTTCGGGATTGGGAGCGTGTTCGGAATGTATTTTGGAGGTTCGTAGCTCATTTAGGCTTGAAATGCCTAAGTTTGAATTTTTAAAGTTTTCGGTCCGATAGTGAGTTTTTGATCCGAGGGTATGATTTGAATTCCAGAAGTTGCAGTAGCTCCGTCATGTTATTTGGGATGTCTGTGCAAAATTTCAGGTCATTCGGGCGAGGTTTGGTTAGTTTTTTGATCGAAAGTGTGTTTTGTTGGAATTTGAAGTTCTTAGGATTGAATCTTTGATTAATTCGCGTTTCCAGCGTTGCTTTAGGTGGTTTAAGGGTTGGTACAAGTTTGAATGAGGTATTAGGTGTTTACTGGTGCTTTCGGTTGAGGTCCCGGGGGCCTCGGGTGTGTTTCGCATGCTCAACGGAGCATTTTGGAGTTATGAGAATTTGCAGAAATTCTCTTCAGCTGTTGCTGACCATTTTCTTCTTCGCGATCGCGTCCCAGCTCACACGATCACATAGAGCAATTTGGAGGGGGGCCCATTTCCTTAAACGCGATCGCATAGTTTGACACGTGATCGCGTAACTCTACCATTTCCTTAAACGAGATCGCATGGGTTTATTTCCGATCGCGTAGCTTTGCCCTTTCCTCTTCCGCGATCGCGAGCCTTTTCACGCGTTCGCGTATGCCTTTTTCCTGGAGCTTTTATTTTACTCTACACGATCGCGGCTCCAATTTTGCGATCGCGATTCATTAAACACCTGAATAGTTATAAACATTTCAAACGAGGGTTTTAGCCATTTTTAACAAAACTAAGCTAGAGAGCTCGGATTTGGGAGAAATTTCGAGTGGTTTTCAAAAGCAATGATTGCGTAACGATTCTATACTCTTTAATGCTTAATACCCACTAATCTAATCATGATTTCATCTTTAAATTTCGGATTTTGAATGAAAATTGGGTTAAAGTTCATAGGGCATTTGACCTTCGATTTGGGAGATTTTTATATTGTTAGACTAGTGAGAGTACGAGGGTTCTGAAAACGTGAAAATTATTCGATTCCGAGACGTTGGCTGGAGGGGCATTTTGGCCATTTTACCTATTTTCGTGCCCTAGCTTTAAATTTAATAGTGGAATGAGTTGTTTGCAATATTATTTACGATGTGTAATTGAATTGAATAGATTTGGGCCATTTGGAGCCAGATACTCGTGGCAAAGGCGCGATTTCTAGTGATATTGAGCCGGTTCGAGGTAAGTGGCTTGTCTAACCTTATGTGGGGGACCTTTCCCCTAGGATTTTACTTGATATTTGAGTGCCTTTTGCGTGAGGTGACGAGCGCGTACTTGAGCTAATTGATGAAATCCCGATTTTTACTTAAGCTATGGAAACTTAGTTCTTATTCTTATTTGCTTTGTTCCATTTGGAGTTATGCCTTATGCTAGATTAGGAAAAGCATGTTTAGCTGATTTGACTATCTACTTGCTTAAGTTATTTTGACTGCACTACGTGGAGTATGCTACGCTAGTTCTATCTGTGTTTGTCTTTCGTACCTTGTTCCTTGGTTTATTTCTGGCTGTGATTGCGCATTTACATTGGGACTACGAATGTAGGATTCCAGTAGCTCCCCCTTGTTTGTTTACTTTGGGACTACGGGTTTGATTACCGGGAGATCCCCCTGCACTTTTACTTTGGGACTACGGGACGGTATCTTGGAAGATCCCCGCACATTGATGATTGGACTACGGGACGGTATTCTGGGAGATCCTTTGGTTTTGGTACGTGAGTTGGACTGGGGGACGGTATTCCGGAAGATCCACTGGACAGTTGAGGAAAGGGCTACAGGACGGTATCCCGGGAGACTCTCATTGGTATCTTTGACATTGAGTTGTGTTTACTCTATGTTTTACTCTATCCTTGTAGTTATTATTGCTTCTTTGATTTGCCTTATTACATTGCTGTATTTATCATTTCTGTCATATTTTTCCACACTGTGAATTATTGCTATTGTTATATTTTTGCCTTAGTAGGGCCATGACTTTTCCTCGTCAATACCCAACCGAGGTTAGGCTTGGCACTTACTGAGTAACGATGTGGTGTACTCATGCCCTTCTGCGCATGTTTTTCATGTGCAGATCATCCAGGTACCTCTACTCAGGTGCACTATTAGTGAGGCAGGAGGATTTAGGAGACTTCGAGTTTGATCTGCTGCGTCCGCACACTGACGAGTCTCCCTCTTACTCTATCTTTAGTACCTAATTTTCTCTCTTTCGGTTGTTAGATATTCTGGAGTTTTGGAGCCATACTATATACTTTTGTAGCCTGTGTTGCCCGTGAGTTTCCGGATTTTGGGAATCGTTTGGAATTTTTGTTATCGAGTTGTACATGCCGAGCGGCTTTCAGTACAATTTCCTTTATATATTTAAATTGATATTCTCTATTTATCCGCAATTATTATGTTTCCGCATTAATAGGCTTACCTAGTGATGGGACTAGGTGCCGTCGTGACATGTTCACCATTGGTGAACAACGGACATGTGAAAAATGATAGGAAATCATGGTTCTCTTTGGAGAAGAACCAAAACAGCAGAGTTCCGCCTACTCAAAACTAAGAGGAGGCATTGCGGTATGAATCAAACATTTGAATAACGGTTGCTAAGTCAATAATTTCGTCAAATGTTGGAGAAAAGGTTTTTAAATGGAATAGTCCGAGACTATACATATCTCGTTCTCACTATCTATTGCTTTATCTCTGTTGAATCTTTACTCAATATTTTTTTTGTGTTACAGGGCCCCTCTAATTTGATTGAGCCTTGCCTATGGTGGCTATAAACAAGTTTGAATGCGTATTTCCTTTAGGGCATGATTCGAAGATTTTGATCTTAATAATATGAAGATGAGAGGAGAGCTAGGTCTTATTCCAATGTGAAATTACTTTTCTTGGTTATGTCAATATTCAATGTAACCCGACTTTCTTATAGGTGAACTACATATTGGTTTTGTCCCTCCATAAGATGAGCATATTGTGATTTAGCAAAAGTAGCAGATGGTGGCTAGGATTGTCACTAGGTTAGGCCTCTTTACTGAGCATAATTTATCTGATGTCCTCAGAACAAATTTTTTCTTATTAGTATCGTTTAGACATCTTATTGCAGAAATAACTGCAGCTTTCTTTCAATTTTTGCCTGCTACCACCTATATGCATTGATTCAGGTTTTTGTCTATGTAAGTAAGCATGAGATGAAGGGCCTTACATTGAGTAAGTGGTTGAATAAGGATCTTCTACAGAATATAATGTACCTTGTGGAGTAACATGGATTTATAACTTAGTTTAGAGCTATTAAAGTAACTTAGTATAAGAGGTGGTTCACATACAAACTAAGTGGGTCATGTCGGCAAACATTCATCCTTCGCTCGACCAGTAAGGTAGGGCTGAGGAAAAGGAAAAGGAAAAGGAAAAGAGAAACTGGATATGACCAACTCAGTACAGCTAGGTTGTATGTGGTTTTACCAGTAAGGTTGGGCTGAGTAGCTAAACCGTACGTTTCACTACTTCACTTGCAGATAAAATTACTTGCAAATAATGTTACTTCATTGGCATGTTGAAGTTTGTTTGTGAAGCTATGGTTTAGAACTTGACCTTTGATTAAATTGTAATTTTCCATTGCATTCCTTCCAAGTTGTTGGTTCTCTAGAACAATATTTTTCTCCCTAATCTCTTTTCTGTCTTTGTTAACTCTCAAGTGTATCTGCCCAAAAGTCGAAGTACAACTATGGTTACATAAGCTGTGTTTAATGTGGACTTTTCTTCTTATTTAATAAACACCTTTTCCATCTGTCAGTAGAAATGTAATCTAACACTTCTACTTATTTTTGGGTGATTTTTTGGATCTAATAATTTATATATTCTTCTGTGTAAAACTACTCATGTCCAAGCGATATGATAATATTTTTGAACTTTTCTTCTCATTTGATAAGCACTTCTCCATCTGTCAATCTGATCGTTGAAGTGGATATGTATTCTAACACTTTTTACTTACTGTTTTCTGGTTTGATTATTCAGATCTATTGATTTGTATATTCTTTCGTGTTAGATATATTTATTTCCTTGTGATATGATGATTTATACCCTTGTGATATGACTTGTTATTATGATAGAAGTTGACTTTGCTCTATATCCAGAGTCTAATGTCCTTAAAATGGATAGTAATTGATAAGTGCAAAGGGAAAAGGAATCTAGTGCACATGCATACAGGGTTGACCTTTGGTTTAGTTGAAGAAAATAAATATAATGGCAGGTGGAAACATTTTATTCCTAAATATAAAATTATGAATTAGTGGAAACCAAAGAGAAGAAAGACACTTTTAGAGGTTGTTTCAAACGTTTGATTTGTACCTCAGCTACTCTTCTTCTTCTTTCCCTTGCAATTTTAGTTTACAACAGTTTCTGTTATCACAACTTCTTAAAAAGAAAAGGAGAGATGTCTTCAGACCAATATATGTTTGCAAAGAAAATTCATCCCCTTGAACGCCTGCAAGCCATTGAAAGACATTGGGGCTTCCTCTTGTCGCCAGGTATTGCAATTGAAGAAATCAAGTTCCTTAAAAGGGAATTCAAATTCCTCGATATTTTTCCCAGATTGCAGAGTCTTAAATATGAATGCGACATGCAAGATGTCACACAGGAAGTGCAAACTCTGTTTGATGATGTTAAAGTTGACCTCAACGAGCTCTACAAGGATCCATATCCAAAAACAAAATTTGATCCCTTAATCTCTCGGGTGAAAAACAAGATTTGGATAACCAAGTTGGACGTCAGAGCTAAATACTCTTTTAAAATATTGTCATTATCACCTTCAGCCAACAAGGATGGTGCTGCTACTTCCAAAACTGTACTCGAATTTGTTGATGCAGTTGTTGAGATTCTTGGTGATCTAGTGCAGATTGATGATCCTTGTTCCCTACTTTATGTTCCGGAACCCAAGGACCAAATTAAAGAGATTTTAAAGGAGTTGAAGTTACTGAGATTTTTCGTCTACTTTGTTTCAATCAAATGCATAGAGCTTCAAAGCCAGCATACTTTCTTCAGTCACGTTTTAATAGTGGCCGGCCATGCAGCAATAGTTGCATGGTTGTATTTGCCTAGCCATGGCAATGGAAATGATCAAGACTTGGCTCCAAGCGAAATGAGTGCTTTGCTTTCTGATCTCATGCAAATGAAGATTAAGCCCATTCAGCCAGGCATCTGCAAAATCTATATTGATGTCCTGCAAGATTTGAAGTCGGCAATACAATCAGAAATGCATCCCAACATTCAAAACAAGCATGCAACTGACAGTGGCTTTGTTGAGACTCTTGCGCACGATTTGGTGGAGCTACCAACTAGTAGTAATGCTTGTCATGTATTTGTTTTGAATGATCAAATGGCAATCCTTCAGGAGATACTCAGCAACTTAAGAAGCATTCTCATCCATCTGCCAACAGTAAATCTTGATTTTTGTCTTCAGGATATGGACACTGTTATTGTAGATGCCGGATTTCTAATTTACTCATTATATGATATCAAGGGGGAGAAGGAAGACACGATGTTGGAAGATATCAACCGAGCACTTAACCTTGATCTTCCGAGCAACATTGTGCCTATCAAGTCAATGATCTACCTCATAGTTCGAAAGGCATTTCCTAACTTGCGAAGGATTCATGGACTAGGCTATGTTGATTTTCTTTTAAATAACCTAAAGGAGTTCCAAGGCCGTTATGCAAATTCACTTGCTTTCATCAAGAACCAACTTCAAATTATTCAGGAGGAGCTTGAGAGCTTGCAACCTTTTCTAATAGCTGTTGCAGAAGAGCAACACCATAAGTTCAAGACACTTCAAGTTTGTGCTACACAATTGATTAGTAAAGCATATGAGGTGGAATATGTAGTTGACACAGCTTGTATAAGCAAAGAAATACCTAACTGGTGTCTCAAGCTTTGGCTCCTAGATATCATAGAGGAGATAACTCGTATCAAAGCAGAGGTAGCAGAGATTCCAGAAAAGCAGGTCGCCGAGGTTGACTTAGTATTACATGATACCATTGATACTTCCACTGTTCATACATCACAATTGGCAAGGAATCCGAGCATAACCGATGAAATTGTGGGATTTGGAGACGTGATACAAGAATTGAGAAGACGACTAATCAAAGAACCTAAACAGCTGGATGTTATCTCAATCGTAGGCATGCCTGGTCTGGGTAAGACAACTTTGGCCTACAAACTCTATCATGACAAGTCAATTATCTCTCACTTTGATATTCGTGCACAATGTTGTGTGTCTCAAGTATATACATTTCGGAATTTGTTACTAGCCATTCTATGTGATGCTACTGGCGAGGACTCCAAACATAAAAACAAGTCTACTAGTGAATTAGCTGACGAGCTTCGTAGAACTTTACTACCCAAAAGATACCTTATCCTTGTTGATGACGTGTGGGAAGCTAGTGCATGGGATGATTTAAGGCCTTGCTTCCATGATGCCAAAAATGGAAGCAGAATCATTCTAACAACTCGACATTTTGAAGTTGCCAATTATGCTACATCTGTTAGTAAACCCATTCCTCTTCGTATGTTTAGCGATGATGAAAGTTGGAATTTACTAGAAAATAAAGTATTTGGTGAAGAAAGCTGCCCCCTTCCCTTTGAAGAAGTTGGGCAAGAAATAGCAAAAAAGTGTGGAGGGCTGCCTCTTTCAGTTGTTTTGATGGCTGGTATTCTGTCAAAGACGGAGAAGAAAGAAGAGAGTTGGAAAAAAGTGGCCGCGACGTTAAGTTCCCACATACACAGCGATTCAAAAGCAAAAGCCATTGTAGAGCAAAGTTATCAGGATTTACCCTTTCATCTTAAGCCTTGCTTCCTTTATTTTGGAGCATTTTTAGAGGATAAAGTGATAGACGTTTCAAAGTTAACAAGTTTATGGATATCAGAAGCATTTATTAAAAGTTGCGAAGGCAAGAATTTGGAGGATATAGCAGCAGGTTACTTGGAGAATCTTATTGGAAGAAATCTAGTGATGACTGCTGAGAGGGCCAGTTTAGATGGTAAAGTTGAAGCATGTCGGATTCATGATGTATTGCTCGAGTTCTGCAAGATAAGAGCAACGGAAGAGAATTTTCTACAGTGGATAAAATGGTAATATATGCTGTACTGATTAGTGGTACTTTATTTGTTCAATTAATCAAGTATTTCACGTTACATTTAGAAATTAATGTTATGATTTACTAGTTTAAATATTCACAGTGATATAATATTCAAGTTATATTTGAAAATCAATGTTATGATTTATCTAATTATATTTCCACAGGGATCAGAATGCCAATGCTTCTTCCTGTATTTACTCTTACAAGCAGCATGCTCATGGTCGCTTGGCCTTCAGTGATGTGGGTACTCTTGAAGAATGGAGCTCGTCTTGCTCACTTGTTGGCTCTATACTTTTCAGAAAAGATACCTTACTCCGTTTCACAATTTCACGCATATTTCACAATTTCAAGTTTCTGAAAGTCTTGGATCTGGAGGGCACTGTTAATGTTGATTGTTTCCCAATTGAGCTAATTTACTTGAGGTATTTTTCTGCAAGATATGTTCTGCAGTCAATACCATCATCCATAGTCAATCTCTGGAATCTGGAAACTCTGATATTAAATGGTAGTGGAGGAAAGTTGTCATTACCTTTTACAATATGGAAGATGGTTAAACTAAGACATCTACATGCCTCTCCGTACTTCATTATAAATAATGCAGAAGAATCACTTGAGGACTCCTCAGAACTTTATGATTTAAAGACTCTTTCCTTTCCATGTTTTTCTTGTGTGGACGATGCACATTTGATGCTGAGAAAAACACCTAATCTTCGGGAACTGACATGCAGAATCAAGGGTATTAGCAGAGATCAGTTCCCTGTATTGGATTTTCCACCACGACTTGAAACGCTACACATCCATCCTTCGCTCGCAGAATCCCAATGTGGATACCCTGTATGCATTTCCGCATCAAATCTAAAGAAATTGACAGTAACCCTATTTAGATTGTGGGCCTTCAGCACTTAGCAAACATTGCTCAGCTTCAGAACCTTCAGGTGCTAGAATTGCTTTCTGTTAAATTTGAGGATGGAAAATGGGAAGTGAGCAATGGCGAGTTCACTCAGCTCAAAGTCTTGAAACTATTGAACGGTTACTTTAAAGATTGGACTGTTGCCGATGATGCCTATCCTAACCTTGAACACCTGGCTTTGCGTCAATGTTTCAATCTTAAGGAGATCCCAACATGCTTCGGAGACATCTGTTCCCTTAAGTCCATTGAGGTACGAGAATGCAACGAATTTGTTGACAAGTCAGCCAGGGATATTTGGGAAACACAAGTTGAATATTATCAGAATACTGATTTCGAGGTCTTTATTCATAAGTCCATGGCAGACAAGGATAACAATTCGGATTATGGTACTCTACTGAAAATTCCTACCACATCCATAACTCACATTTATACTCTGATAGATGCATTCTCCTTACTATAACTTGCCTGTTACTAATTACTTCATTCCTTCTGTTTGACACCTTGACACAGATGATTGGTTATGAAACTGATCTATAAAGCAAGGCAGAGGAGCTGGTAGCCGAAACTTTAAGGTTTTTTGTTTATCTTCAACTAGTGGTGTGCATTTTATTTTCTGTTTGATTTTGTTTTGTTGATTTTTGTTTTCGAAAATATGTTTTAGAGACATAATTAAGTAATTAAATAAAAGTGTTCTCTCTCTGGCAGTTTAAACTTTTAGATGAGATGGTGACACAGTTCAACATATATCAGAGCAGGCAGAGGTCCTGAGTTCGAGCCTCAATGCTAATATGCTATCCATTATAAAAACGTCACCTGCTTGACCCATGAAAAATAATCAGACTTGCATGTCAATAGGCGTCGTAGAGACATAATCACACTCACATGTCATTGGGCCAAGCCCATTGGTGACCACATGGCCTAACACTTAGAAATACACACACAAAAAAGAAGTAAAGCAACTACTAAGGAAAACCAGAGAAAGGATAAGCAACACCTTTAGAGCCATTTAAGGACAAGTGCATGCCTGTGTTGAACTATATATAATTAGGTGGATTGAAAATGTTTGTTCTTTTATGATATGACTAAGCTTTTATACGCATATTTACTACTGTTAGGCATGACCCAGGCTACTTGTGAAGCTGAATGGAGCAGAGGTTATGGGCGGAAAAAGAACCCTGAAATGGTGGGACCCTCTTCTTCAATGACTGTGGATGAGAAGGGGATGTTTATGCAGGACGATGAGGGGGTGAATGAGGAGGTGCCACTAATTGGAAGAGGAGAGTGCAGGATTTGCCAGGAGGATTTTTTGGATCTATGTTGCTCGGACTCTCCAAAAATGTCGCCGGGTGCATGTTGGATTCTCCAAAAGTAGTGTATTTTTGGAGGATCCGATACTGGTGCGGCAGTATTTTGGAGAGTTCACACAACATAGCTTTGGACAAGTTGGAGTGCTCATGTGCTTGCAGTGGAAGTCTCAAGGTGAAGTCTTTAACTCTCTTGATCTTTTTTGTTTTATGATATGGGGATACCATTTACGATTAGGAGTAGTGTGGTAAGTGGCGTGGGTTTGGATGGTGTGAGAAATGAAAGAGTAAATTCAGCTGATTATTCTCCTAAGCTATTGAGTGTTAAATAGTACACATGTACCTTATATAAACTCGGAAAGAAATGAATGCTACATAATTATGATACACCAATATCCTCCCTAATTGATTCTAACTAATACACACAATTTTCTTAACACTCGCTTTTAAGCTGGTGCATACAAGTTGTATGTACAAAGCTTGTTACAAATGTAATTAATTCGAGAATCGGTATAGAATTTAGTGAAAATATATGCAAGCTGATAATTTGACTTCACGAACTTTGTGACAATATGTCCTGAGAATAATTTGACTTCATGAACTGTGACTGTGTGTCCTGGGAGTATCTTTTCTCTAACAAAATGACAGTCGATCTCTATGTGTTTAGTTCTCTCATGAAACACCATATTTTGATGTAATATGAAGAGTTGCTTGATTATCATACACAAGTTCCATGGCTCCCTAATTTGTCCAAAATTCAATTCTTTTAGCAGCTGTTTGATCCAAAATTCAATTGAGGAACTGAGATGCGAATTCAAGCCTCCAGCGAAGATATTCCAGCGTATTCAAAGTCGTCTGTTCCCTGTTTTGGATTTTCCAGCACGGCTTGAGAAGCTAGACGCTTTTGGTTCAGTACCTACATACTTTGGTGCATCAAATCTTTAAATTTGACATTAAGCTGTTGTGGACTAGCCTTCGGTGCTTATTCAGTCGTTTTTCAGCTTCAGAACCTTCAGGCCCTTGAACTTGAACCGTTGAATTCGGAAAAGTTTGGAATGGGAGCAGTGACGACTTCCCTCAAGTCAGTCTTGAAACCAGAATATTTGTCCATGATAGAATGAACTGTCGCTGATGATACCTTCCCTAACCTTGAACGGTTGTTTCTGTTATTGCAAAAAGCTTAAGGAGATCCTTCTTGGTTTGAAGACATCTCTTCTCCAAAGTACATTGAGGTAGAGAACTGCAGCGAAATTTTTTGCTCAGTCAGCCAGGAAAAACCGAGAAAAACAAGTTGAAGATTATCAAAATACTGATTTCAAGCTCTTCGTCAGAGAATTATACACTACTAAGAAAATAAAACTATATTCAGTCATTTGTTTATGTATATGTTGTAGCTCTAAATATTTTAGGCAACAGTTACAACTACTTTTTGAGCTATTAACTCGTTATGGTATTTCTTTTAACCGACTGATGAGTTCATAGCTGGAGCAATTTGGTAGATCAATATGTAATCGTTTTATTAGTTACTCCATTTCTTTAATGAATTCTGTAAAATTATTCGTCAGTTGCATGCATTGTAAGCTACATTTCAAGTTTAACACAGGAGCAAATTATTCAATCCTTAATATTTGGTGTAAGTCATTAGATTTTGTCTCCTTGAGGTGAATTGTTTCGCCATTTTCCTTTTTTCTTATGAGTTATAATGCTACCTTTGTGCTACTTATGATTTCAGCAAAATGCTGTATAAAATTTCGAATCTAAACTTATCGAAGGTCCACATTGACAAAATAATGTGGACTTAGCCAGTTGTGCAACTAAAATAAATGTGGAGTGGAACCATTAGTTTCAATGCGTCAGATCTGAAGCTTAGTTCTTCTGCGTCTTCCCCTTTGCAGTTCAAGTTCATTCAAAGTTTCTTTGAATCACAGCTCCTTTAAAAGATGTCTTCCAACGAATATCTGTCTTCAAACGATCGTCTTTTTGAACGTCTGCAAGGGGCGGATCTACGTTAAGCGTGCCGGGTGCTGAAGCACCCATTAACCCCGAGGTAGACTTTGTATAATTATACAGAAAATACAGAAAAAACGGATATAACTAATTAACAAGCACACATTAACCAAAAAATTCTTTGGGTGAGATGGTTTTGCGGTTCAAAGTATGAATTAGCCTGGGATCGATTCTCGCTTGAAGCAAATTTTTTAATTTTTAATATAGCCAGAAATTAAAAAAAAAACATTGGATGCTCTCCCTTTCCAGCTAGTTCCTTTACTTTTTTATTCTTTTCCTTGTAGACTTTTTGAGGACCTTTCCTTTTGTTATATTTTTTAATTTTCCTATTCCTAATAAAAGTAATAGTCTTAAAATTTAAAATTAGCTTTTTAAAAAGCCAAAACCCTTCTTCTCGGCTTCTCCTTAGAAAGAAAATGCAGCGCACTTGTTCTGATGTTCTTTCAAATCAGAACATAAATAAAAGGTAACAAAATTTAGTATTTTAAATTTTTTATTCAAGCTAGAGGAAGCGGGAATTGGAGTTTTTTCATACTTATTGCTTATGCTTTGTAAAAATTAAAATATATTCAATGAATTTTTTGTATTACTTTGTTGAAAAGAGACAGTAACTATAATATTTTTGTGATAAAAAAATATTTTTGGTACTTGTCATAAAGTAAATTTACTTGTTTATGTTATTTACTTGACACAGAAACTAAAATTTTAGGACAAATGCAGATTATATTAACAACACTGATCACTGGGTTATGCAATTGATGAATTGGGGCTCTGCTCATACACTCATTGCTAGCTTCGAAAATTTGTTAGTTTTCTTATCCTTTTAAAGACCAAATTTTTTTGTTGTATATTATTTTAATTTTTCAGTGGACTGAAGAATGGACTTAAATATGTTGTTATTATTTTGTTGTTTGTGTTGTTTATTGAGAGGCATGAGTTTCACAGTAGGAATTAATTGGATTGTATGAATTAATTTTTTGGTAAGATTGATTAGGGCTGAATCTTAATTTGTAGGAGTTTTTCATCAATCTTTGTGAATCGAGATGGATAAGTTTGTCACAAGGCTACTTAGTTCTAGTTCTAATTCTCATCCATCTATTGCTCCATCCATAGCTCCGGAAACTCAGAGGGATCCATTTTTTTTTTCAAATCTTGATTTGGCATCTCTCGAACCGGACCCGGGAAAGAGTGAGCACCCACGACTTTAAAATCCTAGATCCGCCACTATCTGCAACAGCTTGATGATATTTCAGACCACCATAGTCAAGTTGTTAAAAAAGGAATTTAAATTTCTGGATATTTTTCTCAGCTTGCATAGCTTCACAGAGGAAACTAACATGCCAAATGCCTATCAGAAGTCAGAAAGTCCAAGCTCTGCTGCGCTAATTGACTTTTAAAGCTCCAAGCAAGGGCGGAGCTAGCCCTCCGCTTACGGGTTCGGCCGAATCCAGTAGTTTTTGTGCAGACTTGTATTTGTCTTGTAAAATTCATGGAATATATACAAATTATTGTTTTAGAACCCAGTAACTTAAAAAACTAGAATGCCGAACCCATAAGCTTCAAATCCTAGCTCCGTCTCTGACTCCAAGGTCTGCCTAGCCGAGTACTTAGATTTCTATACCTCTAGCTCTAAAGTAACAAAATAAGATTTGATTGACTATGATGGAAATTAGAACCAAATACTCCTTTCCCAAAATATCATTAAGGTCACTTTCAGCCGACACGAATGGTATTGCTCTTCCCAAATTCGTAAACGAATTCATTGATACTGTGGCGGACAGTCTTTAGAACTAGCGGAGATTGATGAGCCTTGTTCATTTATTTATGTCTCGAAAACAATAGGCGATGTTTTATCAGAGTTAATCGTGGTGCAAACTTTCGTCTGGTTTGCTTCAAAACGGCTTATAGAGCCTTAGGACGAGTCATCATGTTAATTTCTTCAGTCACATTTTAGCTGTGGCCGGCCACACATCAAGGCTGTTCTGGTTGTATTTACCATGGCATTGCGGAAGAAATCAAGACTTGGCTCCGCGGGAAATAATTGTTTTGCTTTATGATTTCTTGCCAGTGAGCGTTAAGCCCATTCAGCCCTGCATTTGTAAGATCTATGTTGATGCACTGCAAGGTTTAAAGTCGGAAATACCAACATCCACGATGAGCATTTTGGTGACAGTGAAGTCAACTTTGTGGAGAGTACCCTGCACAATTTAGTGGGGCAGCCAACTAATAGTAATTCCAGCAAGAGAGTTGCTTTGAAGGAAATTCAGAATATGCTGAACCTCTTGAGAGCCAATATCATCCTTGTTTGGTGGTATACTCCTTTGGTTATTTTAAAGGATCTTTCCGGTGAAGTCCCCAGTTTCCATAATGGGGCACTTGTTTAAAGACAATTATATTTCAATGACTAAGTTTCTAGTCTTTTATGTTTTGAGATTTTTAATTAATACCTCTTTGTGTTCTATTGTTGCCTATTTTCGTGTTTAGAACTTGTAGAATAGTTTTGCCTTTTTATCCTTTAAAAATACTTTTATGATTCTTCTCATGGAATATCAACATGAAGTTTATAAAAGAGAGCCCTTTTATTTTATAGACACGTAATGAAGAAGACATCTCAATTTCATAATGGTGTTATAATACGACGAAAGAAATAGGAATACACATGTTTTGTATGCATCTATTGCGATAAGTTTTTATTCATAAACTTTGACTATTACATGTGCTAGAATACATCTATAACTTTCTCGCAACTGTTTTTCTTGTAACAGATTTTTTATATAAAATATACAAGGTTTTTCATTGTAACTTGTTTTAGAACATAACCATAGCCCTATCTTTACATATTTAGAAAAGGGTTTGGAAGGTGTTTGCAACATTGAAGAATGTTTTATGCTAAGTGACTTCATTTTCCTCGTAACACTTGGCTATTTGCAGCTAGATCTTGATACGTGGCTATTTGCAGCTGAATCTTGATATGTGGCTATTTGCACCTGAATCTAGATACGTGGCTATTTGCAGCTGAATTTTGATCAACTTTTGTTCGATACCCATATTTTTTTCTGCACTATTGATTGATATCCGTGTCTGTTTCTGTGCACGAATCCGTATCTGTTTTTCTGCACGATTTCTTGATACCCGTATATGTTTCTCTGTATGAGGCTATGTATAGTCTATAGTCCCCCAAGTGTTTAAGCATTGAAGAATGAAGCCTTGAGCACTTGTTTAATCCTCATAATTTGGTCCTTTTCCTGAAACAGAAAATATACGGGACTCGGAGGTACAATTATAGATGAAGACTGCCTACCCCCCATGTATTTCCATCATATTAATATAACCCTAGGCTCAGACTTTAAGAATATTCCATTTTTCCATGCAGGTTGTGACTCATCATTTGGCACGGGTTAGGGTTTTAGCCTAGCATCTAAAATTGTTAGTAAAAATTTAATAATTTAAAAGAAAAACAAATTTAACATGAAGATACCTGACCATGTCCACTTCCTTAGAAGTAATATTTTTTTAGATGGACAGCATTCCAATATGAAGGTAGAATTTTGCCATCCATAGTCTCTAGCTCGTACGCTCCTTTTCCTGCAACGTCACTGATTCTATACGGTCCTTCCCGCGTTGGACTTAGCTTTCTTGAATTAGCAGCCTTCGTAGATTGAAACGCCTTTTTGAGAACAAAGTCCACAGTTTTGAAAAACTTGAGACGTGCTTTCCGGTTATAGTATCGTTCAATTACTTGTTTTTGATCCGCCATCCTTATCAATGCTGCTTCTCTTATTCCTTTAATCAAATCAAGATTAACCCGTAACTCTTCGTTGTTTGAGTCTTCCGTTGTTTGAACATATCTTATAATCGGTTCTCCTATTTCTACTGGAATCACAGCTTCTGCACCATAAACCATCGAAAACGATGTTTCCCCCGTACTTGTTTTTGTCGTTGTTCGATACGCCCATAACATAGCTGGTAGAACTTCAGGCCAGTTGCCTTTTGAATCTTGCAACCTTTTCTTTAAGTTGTAATCATCTTGTTTGTAGATTCCGCTTGTCCATTACCCACCGGATGATATGGTGTTGATGTTATTCTTTTGATTTGCCAACTTTGAAAGAATTCTGTGATTTGTGCTGCTATAAACTGCGGACCATTATCACACACAATTTCCTTTGGTACCCCAAAACGGCATATTATATTTCTCCAAGGGAAGTCTTTAACTTCTTTTTCTTGTACCTGTTTAAATGCCCCTGTTTCTACCCATTTAATGAAATAATCAGTAAGCACGAGTAGAAACTTTACCTGTCCTTTTGCCTGAGATAGTGAACCCACGATATCCATCCCCCATTTTATGAAGGGCCATGGAGCTATGACCGGGTGTAATAATTCAGTTGGCCTATGCATATTGTTTCCATACCTCTGATTGTCACATTTAGACATGATGTCGTTTGCTTCCTCATCCATTTTAGGCCAATAATATCCATCCCTTATTAACATTTTTACCAATGACCTACCTCCCACATGATTTCCACAATGTCCTTCATGTATTTCCCTAATTACATACTCCGTCTGTGAAGGTCCGAGATACATTGCTAAAGGGCCTCCGAACATTTTTCGATAAAGACTTCCCTGATGTAAACAATAACAGGCAACTTTCTTACATAATGCATGAGCCTTTGTTTTGTCATTAGGGACAGTTCCATACTGCAAAAAGCAACAATTTCGTTCCTCCAATCCCATGCTAAATGATTAAAATTTACCTCATTCTTATCAGGTTCGAGAATGGAATGAAATAAGTGTACAATCCATGCATTTGCATCGTTCGCTACGTTTGCCACGGATGCGAGGTTAGACAAAGCATCAGCTTCTGCAATTTCATCTCTTGGGATCTGTGTTACCTTCCAAGTTTCGAATTGTCTTACCAATTCTCGTACCTTTTCGAGGTATTCATGCATTCTTGTTTCCCTGGCTACATAAGTCCCCAGTATTTGATTTACTACTAGCTGAGAATCACTTTTGATTATAATTTGTTTGATGCCGAGTTCAAGTGCCAATTCCAAACCTGTAATCACAACTTCATACTCTGCTTCATTATTAGTTATAGGATGACATTTTATAGCATGTCTAATTGTTTCACCCGTAGGTGGTATAAGAACAACTCCTAAGCCTGTCCCTTTTACATTAGATGAACCATTAGTAAATAATGTCCAAATCCCCGGGTTTGCACCATTAAAAACTTGTAACTCTTTTTCTGCTCTAAATGCATTCCTTGGCTAAAATCAGCTATGAAATCGGCGAGTATTTGGGATTTGATAGCAGTTCTAGGTTGATAAATTATTTCATATTCACTTAATTCTATAGCCCATTTTGCTAATTTACCTGACAATTCATGTGTATGCAAAATATTTCGTAAAAGGAAAGCTGTAACTACAATAATAGGATGACACTGAAAATAAGGCCTTAATTTCCTAGATGCCATGATCAAAGCTAATGCTAACTGTTCCAGCTGTGGATACCTTGTCTCAGCATCTAGCAAAGTATTACTTACATAATAAATAGGATATTGTTTACCTTGGTCTTCACGAACTAAAATAGCACTTACCGCTACTTCTGAAACTGCCAAGTAAATGTGTAGCTTTTCGCCTTCTTTTGGTTTTGCCAATAGAGGGGGATTTGACAAATTTATTTTCAGATCTTTAAGGGCTCATTGACAATCTTCATTCCACTCGAAATAATCCTGCTTCTTAAGTGCTGAGAAAAATTTGAAGCATTTTTTCGAAGATTTAGAAATAAATCTCCCTATGACCGCGATTCTTCCAGTCAATCTTTGAACCTCCTTTTTATTTGTAAGGATATCGAGTATTTCTTCGATTGCTTTAATCTGAGAAGGATTTACCTCAATACCACGGTTAGAAACAAGAAAACCCAAAAATTTACCTGAGGCTACTCCAAATGCGCATTATTCTGGGTTGAGTTTCATATTGTTTTTACGTAAAATTTTAAATATAATAGATGAATGAGAAATATGATCGATAGAATACTGGGTTTTGACGAGCAGATCGTCTATATATACCTCCATAGTTTTTCCTAAATTTTCTTGAAACATTTTAGTGACTAACCTTTGATAGGTTGCTCCAGCATTTTTTAGACCAAAGGGCATTACTTTGTAACAGTAAGTCCCCCCGTCTGTGATGAAAGAAGTCTTTTCTTCATCACTGGGTTGCATTTTAATTTGGTAGTACCCCGAATATGCATCTAAAAAACTTAAAAGTTCATGACCTGCAGTTGCATCCATCATTTGATCTATATGGGGTAAAGGAAAAGAATCTTTCGGGCAAGCTTTATTTAGATCTGTATAATCCACACAAACTCGCCACTTACCATTCTTCTTAGGTACGACCACCGTGTTGGCTAACCAATTAGGATATTTTACCTCGTGGATTGACCCAATTTTTAGTAATTTTTGAATCTCATCTTGAATTACTTCATTCTTGAAAGCTCCTTGCTTTCTTTTCTTCTGCTTGATTAGAACAAAAGACGAATCCACGTTTAGTTTATGAGTCAATACGTCGGTGGTATACCTTTTATATCAGCATGGGACCAAGCAAAACAGTCTACATTAGTTTTTAAAAATTCAATTAACATACCTCGCATGTCTGGCTTTAGATTAACCCCTATGTAAACTTTTCTTTCAGGCCATTATTCAAATAGTACTACTGTTTTGAGCTCCTCTATTGTCATTTTGATGTTTTCGTTTTCTTCGGGTTCCTGAATTACATCAGGTCTCGAGTCTAAGTCCATTTTTCAGTTGAAGTTTGATTGCTGATGCCTCCAACTATTCCCTGTAATTGCTATTTTTCTTTACCTATGGTACTCGTATCTGCCACAACGTTGATACTCCTGGCTGTTTGTTGATCCCCTCGAATTTGACATATACCCTAGGGTGATGGAAACTTGATAACTTGATGCAAAGTTGATGGGACAACGTCCATATCATGGATCCATGGTCTCCCCATAATTATATTGTAGGCCATCTCCATCTCAACTACCTGAAATTTAGTTTCTTTAGTAACACCTGCAGCATAAGTTGTTAGAATTACTTCACCTTTCATTATCACGCTTGAATTGTTGAAGCCTGACAACGTATATGCTTTGGGTATCATTTTATCTTCAGCTTGCATTTTCCGCAACACCTTTAGTAAAATGATGATGATAGAACTTCCTGGATCAATTAAAACTCGTTTTACATTAGTGTCATGTACAAGTAAGGATATAAACAGTGCGTCATTGTGAAGAGTAATTATTCCTTCCGTATCTGCATCATCAAAACTCATGCTTTCATGATCTAAGGTTTGGCATACTCGCTTCCCGTGTGTAATCACCATTTTAGAAATATTATTTGAAGTGGTGTACGTTACTCCGTAGATATTCTCTCCTCCATTGATGACATTCACTATTCTTTTTGGTGATGGTGGTTTTGGTGGTTCTTGTCTGTCTTTCATGTAAGCATGCTTTCCTTTCTCATTAAATAACTCAGTGAGATATCCCTGTTTCAATAAATATCTACTTCACTCTGTAGAAATCGACATTCTGAAGTCTTATGCCCGTGATCATTATGAAACTCACACCAATGATCTGGATTGCGTTTGTTTGGATTTGAACGCATCTTCTTTGGCCACCGTACCTTATCTCCCACGCTTCGCAAAATAGCTACGAGCTCGGAGGTGGTGACATTGAAATTGTACCCACCAAATCTTGCCTTCAAACTTCCATCTTCATCACGTGACTCCTGCCTGTTTCTATCATTTCTGAATCTTGAGAAAGAACCGGATTTTCTATTTCTCGATTTTTGATCATATCATTGATTTTCTTGTTTTGTTCATGAATCTTTTCCTGCAGGGCCCAAATATAGATCGTATCTATTCTTACCTGATCTTTTTTCAGTTCGGACCTTCTGGATCTGCTCCTTTCCTCATGATGATGTTGAGGTACGGTATCTTCTTCAATTCTAAGTTTTGTATTGTACCAGTTGTAAACATCGTTCCAAGTGGTTGTAGGAAATTCACTAAGGCTTTCTTTAAGCTTTCTCGTGGCTTCTGAACTTTTGTCGTTCAAATTACTTGCAAAAGCTATTGCAGCACAATTATCTGGTACCCGAGGTAAAGTCATTCGTTCTAGTTGAAACCTATCAACGAAATCTCTGAGTAACTCCGTGTCTGTTTGTTTAATCTTACCCCATTTTTTTCAACATTTTGTGCTCTTGAGTGCGCTTTTATGAAAGAATCTGCAAGCTCAGCAAAAGAATTAATAGAATTTTCAGTCAAGAGAGAATACCAGGTTAGTGCACCTTTTGTAAGTGTTTCTCCAGATTTTTTGACCAATACAGACTCAATTTCTAGCTTGGTTAAGTCATTCCCTTTGACACCTGTAGTAAACGCCGCCACATGATCTCGTGGGTCGGTTGTACTGTCATATTTTAAAATGTCAGGCATTTTAAACTTCTTGGGGATAGGAAGACGAGCTGCACTTGGTTTCCAAGGTTGCTGAGAATATTTATCTGTATCTATCCCTTTGATTATTGGAGGAACACGTGGTATTTGCTCGATCTGCTCGCTTTGCTCCTTGAGCTGTGCCTGCAAGGTTAGTACCAAATTTTATAAATAAGAATTATTTGCATTACCTGTATCCATTTCTCGTGGTTCACTGGGGGAGCCTTCGTTTGTGTTATCAAGGCCAGAATGAGGATTCTCTATTGTATTATTATTGGGGGAAGGAGTGAGTGGTGCAACAGGTAACCGACTAACTAACGCTTGAAGAGCTTGGCTAACCCGTGCATCAATTATTCTTTGCAGAGCTTTCTCTGGCCCCTCAACATGTTCTGATTGCCCTTGTTCATCAGCATGTGATATTGGTGCAAGAGTATCTTCACGAGATTGACGTGGAGAAGTTTGGGGGAATAAATTACGTCAACGTTGTGTAAATCCCCTTGAACCTGATGGGTTTGGTTTTCAACAACATTGTTATTGTTGTTGTTGGTGTTTGACATGATGTTAACAATGAGTAGAATGTGACTTTTGGTAAGAATAGAATATCAGATTCCCCGAAACGGAACCAATTTGTTTAACCAAAATGTGAAAATTCGGTCAAACTTAGAATTTAAGATAAGAAATTGGGTTAATGATAATCAAGAGACTAAAAAGTATAATAGGCTTTTGTTAATAAGAATAAACAACAAAGAAAATGGTATTTCAATATGATGTCACTAATAATTCGTCTTTATAGATGATAAGACTTCCTCATTTTATAGTTGATTCTAGGTAAAGGAATGTGACGACCCGGCCAGTCGTCATGGGAATTACCACCCCGTTATCCTGAAATTATGTGTTTTATGATTTTACATCAGTGTTAGAGTCTATCGGGTGAGTTAGGAGTGATTTGAATTGAAAATGAGGCATATAGCCTTTTTGAAGGAAGCTTGAATATGGAAAGTCAACCTGGAGTTGACTATTGAGTTAGAGTGCTCGTAATCAGATTTTGATGATTTGGTTAGTTCCGGGAGGAGATTTGTAACTTGGAGGAGCGTTCAGAATCGAATTTGGAGGCCCGGAGTAGAAATAGGCTTGAATTGGCTAAGGTTGAGTTTTGGCGAAATCCGATCGGTAGGTGAGATTTTGATCCAGGGGTCGGAATGGAGTTCCGACAATTTCTGTAGCTTCGCCATCTGATTTTGGATATGTCTGTAAATTTTTAGGTCATTCGGACATCGTTTGGTCGGGTTTTTTTAGAATGTGTAATTCAGAAAGTTTTAAGGAATTTAGGCTTGAATTCGATGTGAATTGTGAGTTTTGGTGTTGTTAGACGCGTTTTGAGAATTGGAACAAGTTCGAATAAGGTATTAGGATGTGTTGGTGTGATTGGATGAGGTCCCGGGGGCCTCGGGGTGTTTTCAGGTGGTTAAACGAGAGAGAAAACATGGAAAATTGCAGGTTTGGAGTTCTGGTTCTGTTGTTTTCGCTCCTGCGGAAATGCGAGCGCAGGGGCGAGTCCGCAGGAGTAGACTATGGAGCGCAGAGGCACTTGGGTTCGCAGAAGCGGATATTTATCCACGGAGGCGGCGTCGCTGGTGCGTAAGAATGACCGCAGAAGCGGTCTGGGTTCGTGAGGAGAAGATTCGCAGAAGCGGAGGGTAGGCTTAGGCGGGAACGCAGAAGCGGCCTTTGATCGCTGAAGCGGAACAGCTGGAGCGGCCCTTGGCTCGCAGAAGTGGAAGTGACCAATTAGGTCTGGGATTCGCAGAAGCGACCAATTGGTCGCAGATACGGTATCTGTCACGCCCCAAATCGGGGAACATGACCGGCGCCTGACCGGGTTGCCCCTGACAAGCGGACCTGGGTGCCTTTCATTCCCACGCGTTACCCCTGTGCTGATTGTTTTTCATTTACCAAATATCTTACTAACCATGAATGATTTCACATTAAACAAATAAAACCATACAAATGATTCATTATCAAGTTCACAGTTTTTACAACGCCCGACATAACATAATATATACATAAGACTGGAACCCCACAGTTTACATGTCTACAGAGCCTCTAGGATACAAAAAGGGGAATACAATACTTACCGGTAACAAGGCTCCGGCTATACCTTACAAAACCAAAATGAAATCTAAACAAAAGTGGCATGAACCACACAGGGCCCCGAGGAAGAAAGGGGCTCACCAAAACGGGCAGTGGAAGGTGAAGTATACTACTGCCGATGCGCTGAAGTGCCTGCTACAGAACCACCTACAATCATAACACGAATGTAGCGTCCCCGGCAAAAGGGACGTCAGTACACTTGAATTGTACTGGTATGTATGGACAAACTTTGTCCCAAGTAAACTCAAGCCATTGAATTACATCAACAATTAATTAAGCCAGCTAACCATGTTTTCCACATTTTTCCTCCTTTCAAATAATTCTCAACACAAAGCACTTTCTAAGATCAACAAATTTAACAATAACCAATCAATCACGTATATCACAAGTAGTCAAACAAAGGGGCAATCAGTGCCCCACAGGTTGCAAACTCTCCTGTTGTCTCCTTTCACAATTTCACATTATTGATTTTTATATCAATTTTCAATAGCGATTTCGATCGCTTTCCATCCTTATTGCCCCTGACCACCCTTATTACCTCGGCCACCCTTATCACCCCAACCCACACCTTATTTCTTCATGTTGCGGCGCGCAACCCGATCCCACCGTACAGTTTTAAAACACAACAAGTACAAACAGCAGATAAGGTACTACACACAATTACAACAAGTTCAAATAAGCAACTTACACATTGGTTCATGTTCTCAATTACTTCTCAAGCCAATATCACAACCAAGTTACAAGTGTTCCAAAATCAAGAGTATTCATACCATATTGTTCAATGACTTACCAATCCTCAAGTGTTTCGTTTCTTTTCCACAAAGTACCATATATGCCATCATAGCCATTATTCACAGTTCTTTTACCAAATTCAACTCTCATTTATCTTTCGGCTCAAATCTCATATTACATCACTCATAGTTCAACAACAACTTTGAATATCCAACACAACATACAAGAATTTTACACAATTTGGCAATTTAACTCGAACCAAACAAATTTCACGCATATAGGCGATTTCACAAGAATCAAAATTAGCCATACATACCCGGTGTCGAATTTCCTTCCTTTAACCTCCTACTTTATGCTTACCCAAGATTTCCTACTCTTGACAACCTTGTTCTTGAAGACTCTTACTTCTACTCACTTCTTTTTACAAAAAAATCAAGTTCAATAATCATGCATGAGTGTAAAATTCCATTTTCAAAGCTATTATATGCAAACCTCTCTTAACCCATTTTAAATCTGAAAATTTGAGAAAATAGTTAGGATTTTTACCTTGAAAAGATTGGGGAAGTTGAATCCTTGCCCTAGGATCCCTTGAAATTAAGTGGTTGGAACAATCCTTGAAGATGAAGAACTTCTCTCTCTAAAACCCCTATCTTCTCTCTCTAATTTTGGTAAGATGATATGAGAAAATGAGGGTGAAAGGTGGTATATTAAAGAAGAGATCGGGTCAAAATGTTACAAAAATCTGGGCCGGGGTCAATTCTGCGGTGCACTTTGCGACCGCAGAATCAACATGCGGTCCGCATAGTGACCGCAGAATGGCCTCAAAATTACACAAGTTCTGTTACAGAATGCGACCAATATGCGGTCCGCATTCTTGATCCGCGGTCGCAAAGTGCACCGCAGATTCACTATGCGATCGCATATCGACCGCATTTTCAACATGATTTTTGGGAGGCTTCTGTTAAGCTTTGCGGCAAGAATGCGGTCCGCATAGCAGATCTGCGGTCGCATTCTTGACCGCAGGAATTGACATTTTTCGGAAAAATTAATTCTCTACATTTTTGAAACTTAAATCTCTACATTAATTCCTAACACATCATTCGAACCACGACACCATAGCTACTAGGTTTTAGGCACAAAATTTTTACGGGGCCTTACATCCTCCCCCCCTTAAGATCATTCGTCCTCGAATGAGGATTTTGAAATAAATGAGTTGGTTTTGAAAGACATGATATGCAACCATCAAAAATTTGACTAACTCATATATTTTAGAAAACTTTCGCAAGAGTTTCCTTTGTATTATGGACATATCCACCTGTCAGAGGGCCCCCGAAACACATTACCAAACAACAATACACAAATACAACACTTTTCATAACTGGTTTACACTTTCTTACCTCAACGAATGCACATATTCTATCACATTGTTACAATTGCACATAAACTAGTCACTTCAATGAATTCTTACCTTATTTAACCATTTTAACACACCATGTACACTTAACAAACCATTACCAATCTACACTTACTATTAATTGTTTATTTAACACGTAAATCTTTATAAGGCTTTCACTTATCAAGAAAGGTTTGAGTGACCCAAGGTGACCACACATTCAACTTATTACAAAATGAAGGAAACTTTACTAATACTAAGAGGGAAACAACTTGGATAAGATGGCAATTACTAGGAGTAGGAGGGTCACCTAATTTCTTCTAGGCTTGATCAAACAAATGGGGGTACTTTTCCTTCATCTCTTTTTCTGCTTCCCATGTGGCCTCCTCAACTTGTTGACTTCACCACAATACTTTAACGGATGCAACTTCCTTATTCCTCAACTTACGGACTTGCCTATCAAGAATGGCAACCGGAACTTCTTCATATGACAAATCTTCATTAACCTCTATAGCTTCGACTGGCATGATGGTGGATGGATCTCCAATCACTTTCTTCAACATGGACACGTGGAATACCGGGTGCACTGATGACATCTCAGGAGGCAACTCTAGCCTATAAGCAACTTGACCAATCCTTTGAACGATCCGATATGGCCCGACATACCTAGGACTCAATTTCCATTTCTTTCCGAATCGCATGACTCCCTTCATAGGAGATACCCTCAAGAACACCCAATCATCGACTTGAAACTCCAAATCCCTTCGACGAACGTCCGCATAGGACTTTTGACGACTCTGTGCTGTTTTCATTCTCTCCTGAATTAACCTTGACCTTTTCCATAGCTTCGTACACCACATCTGGCCCTAGCAATTCCGCTTCACCTACTTGAAACCACCCGATTGGCGACCTACATCTTCTCCCGTACAATGCCTCAAACGGGGCCATCTGAATGCTAGCATGATAGCTGTTATTGTAAGCAAATTCTATCGGTGGCAAGTGTTCATCCCAATTACCTTTAAAATCTAAGACACAAGCCCGCAACATATCTTCAAGCGTCTGAATGGTCCGCTCGGCCTGGCCGCCGGTCTGTGGATGAAAAGCCGTGCTGAGATTCACTTGAGTTCCCAAACCTTGCTGAAACTTCTTCCAAAAGTTAGCTGTGAACTGAGCCCCGCGATCCGAGATAATAGAAAGTGGAGTGCCATGAAGCCTTACTATCTCCTTGATGTACAACTTTGCATATTGCTCCGCAGTATCAGTGGACTTGACTGGCAGGAAGTGAGCTGATTTGGTGAGTCGATCCACTATCACCCATATTGAGTCGAACTTACGCCGAGTGCGAGGTAACCCCACCACGAAATCCATATTGATCATCTCCCATTTCCACCTTGGTATTTCTATAAGTTGAGTTAATCCACCGGGCCGTTGATGCTCGGCCTTCACTTGCTGGCAGTTCGGGCATCTAGCTATAAATCTTGCCACATCTCTTTTCATACCGTTCCACCAATAAATCTCCTTAAGATCATGATACATTTTTGTGGAACCAGGGTGCACCGAATATCTGGAAATATGAGCCTCCGCCATCACTCTTTCCCGAAGCTCGTCCACGTCAGGAACATATAGTCTACCTTGGCACCGCAATACACCATCCTCGCTGCTGAGTACAAATGCTGAGGTCTTGTTATTCATAACTGCCTCCTTCATCCGAACCAATGCTGGATCCATGAACTGTTTTTCCTTGATTTTCGCGACCAATGATGATTCTGCTCCATTATGCACCAAAATATTCCCCTCGTCTGACGCCGAGATACGAACCCCCAAACTGGATAATTGGTAAACCTCTCGAGCCAGGAGTCTCTGATTCACACCCAAATAAGCCAAACTACCCATGGATTTTCGACTAAGAGCGTCGGCTACCACATTTGCGTTCCCTGGATGGTACAATATGTTCATATCATAGTCCTTGAGCAATTCTAACCACCGTCGCTGTCTCAGATTTAGCTCCTTCTGCTTGAACAAATACTGGAGGCTCTTGTGGTCCGAAAACACATCTACATGAACTCCATAAAGATAGTGCCGCCATATTTTCAAAGCAAACACAACAGCTGCAAGCTCCAAATCATGCGTCGGATAATTCTTCTCGTGATTCTTGAGTTGCTTGGAAGCGTAAGATATGACTTTCCCGTGCTGCATCAATACACATCCCAAACCAACCCTAGAGGCATCACAATAAACCACAAATCCCTCTGTGCCTTCTGGCAAGGCCAATACTGGTGCCGAGGTCAATCTTGACTTCAATTCTTGGAAACTTTTCTCACATGCTTCGGACCACTGGAACTTAACTGCCTTATGCGTCAGTTTTGTCAATGGGGAAGCGAGGGTCGAGAATCCCTCTACAAACCTCCGATAGTACCCTGCCAGACCAAAAAAGCTACGAATCTCTGTCGGGATCGTGGGTCTAGGCCAATCTTTCACTGCCGCAATCTTCCGAGGATCCACCTGAATTCCCTCACTGGAAATAACATGCCCTAGAAAGGCTACGGACTCCAACCAAAACTCACATTTTGAGAACTTGGCATACAATTGATGCTGATGAAGGGTCTGCAACGCTGCTCTGAGGTGAACTGCATGATCTTCCCTGCTCTGAGAGTAGATGAGGATGTCGTCAATGAATACAATCACAAAGGAATCTAGGAATGGCTTGAATACCCAGAAGAATTCTACGCATTCCTAACACATCATTCGAACCACGACACCATAGCTACTAGGTTTTAGGCACAAAAATTTTACGGGGCCTTACAATATTGCAGAGGAGGAATTTGTGCGCAGAAGCGGAAATCGCAGAAGGTTTAATTATATCTAAAGTTAGAAATTTCAGAACATTTCAAAACATTTATAGCTCGGTCTAAAGAGGCGATTTGGACGATTTTTAAAGGAAATTCAAGGAGATTCTTCATGTAATCAACTATGGACCCAAATTATTATTTGTATTGATAAAATTATGTAATTATCTCATGAAATTGGAGGAATTTGGGGTATTTTATGGAGGTTTTCACTCTAGGCTTGAATTTTAGAAAATCAAGAATTTGAATGGGCAAATGGAGTCCGAATTTGGTAAATTTTATATTCTTAGACTCGTGTTGAGATGAGGGCTCCGAATATGTGACTTTCGTAATTTTTCGAGAAGCGTACCGAAAGTCGGGTTTTGGTAACTTTGTAATTTTTGGTGTAAATCGAGTTGTTTTGTCTGGGTATCATTCCATTGGCCTAATTTGATATGTTTCTACTATATTTGATCAGATTCTATGCGTGCGGAGCTTGATTCTCGTGGCAAGGGCATCGTGGATTAGTCGTTGAGCCGTATTGAGGTGAGTAATAGATGCGGGTGATGACCAGCGGGTTCAAAATCCTGGTATACCACTTTGTGATGTTGTATAGCGGCGAGACATGTACTCTCTTATGAATGCGGGGTCGATTGTGATTTGGGGACTATGGCTTAGTCCGACCTGTTGATATTATGTTATGATATTGGCTATTCTTGAGCCGTTGAGCCTCCTTCTCGGATGGTTGCGTATTATATTGTGATATTGGCTACTCTTGAGCCGTTGAACCTTCTTCTCAGACGGTTGAGTATACTTATGGGCTGTGAGCCAGTTATCGGGATCCTACGAGGATCGTTATCATTGTTCTGGGATATTGACATGCTAGTTTTACTACCAGTCCGTAGCTATTACTGTTATCATGATTTTCCAATCTCTGGAACTTTGACATATTGTTTTCAATTGAAAAGTGATAAAAGAGTTTTCAAAACTACTTTTGATCCTGCGAGGCTGCATTTGCATATTAGCTAACTGGTAGTGGATCGGGCTGCGCGCCGCAGCGTATATTCATGATATTGTGCTTGGGCTGTAGGAGCCCCTCCGGAGTATGAACCCCTACAGTGAGCACGGGTACCCAAATTGGATCGGGCTACGTGCCGTAGCGGTCATTTCATGCATTGCATTGCATTTAGCTACATCTGCTAGCTGTTATACCGTGTTATTGATACTTCTTGGTACATTAATGTTGATATTGAACTGTTATAGGGAATTGAGTACAACTTTACATAGTGCTTTATTATGGTTTCTTATCTGCGTTGTCTTACCCCTGTTTATTACCACTGAGTCTGGCAATACTCATTTTACTCCCTGCACCTTGTGTGCAGATCCAGGTACCTCTCAGCAGTCCTGATCCGGTAGCTGTCCGAGGCGATTTCTGTGGGATAGTCGAGGTAGCTGCAGAGTCCGCATGACCCGATATCCCTTCCATCTGTCTTTGATTTCGTATTTCTATTTCTTTCAGCATTGAGTATCATGTAAAACGCTATTACACTTATGTTATCTGTAGAGGCTCTTGACTCTTGACCCCTCGGTCTCTGGGGAGTTGTATTGTTTGGGACTTGATCCCAGTATTGGTATTTCTGTCTTTACTAACTTATTTCTGTTATGCTTAAATTGGATAAAGTGAGCTTCAAGCTCCGTGAATGTTGTTGATTGGTCGGGCTGGCCTAGTAGTGTGCTGGGCGCCATCACAACCGGGTTTGAGTCGTGACAAGTTGGTATCAGAGCCTAGGTTTACTAGGCCTCATGAGTCTTGAGCTGGTTAGTAGAGTCTTGTGGATCGGTACGGGGACGACTGTACTTATCCTCGGGAGGCTGCAAAACTTTAGGAAACACTTCACAATTCTTGAACTCTATTGTGCGATCTTGTTGTTATGAGAACTGAACTTCTATGTTCTATTCTCTCGCAGATGGCGAGGACTCGAGCATCAGGACGAGATGGAAGACCTCCATTACCACCTGTCAGAGGCCGTGGGCGCGGTCGTGCTAGAGGTAGAGGTAGGGCAGCTGAGGCAGTGCCAGCTGACCCGCCCGTTGTACCTGTTAGGAGCAGCCCCCAGTGGTTGATGCTCCAGCAGCCCTAGTTCAGGGCCAGACTGTATCTATTGCTATTCTCGGTCTTCAGGAGACTCTTGCTCAGATATTATCGGTGTGTTCCGGTTTGGCTGAGGTAGTTTCAGCTACTGCCACTACAGCGACATCTCAGACAGGGGGTGGTCGGCAGACCCCTGTAGCTCGCATACCTGAGCAGGTTGTTCAGGGACTTTAGACGCTAGAGGCGATCCCCGCTCAGGTGGTTGCACCGGTTATCCCTCCAGCTGCACCAGCTCCATAGCATATGGTTCAGGCTATGCCCGACGACGAGCAGCGTCGTCTTGAGAGATTTGGTAGACTCCAGCCACCCCATTTCGGTGGCGTTGAGGGCGAGGATGCCCAGGGTTTCTTGGATAAGTGTCAGAGGATGCTGCGTACGGCTGGTATTCTTGAGTCCAACGGAGTTTCATTTACTACTTTTCAGTTTACTAGTCCCGCATTTGATTGGTGGGAGGAGTTTGAGAGGCTTAGGCCTGCAGGAGCGACACCTCTCATGTGGCAGCAGTTTTCTACTCTCTTCCTAGAGAAGTATGTACCTCAGTCCCGTCGTGAGGAGCTTCGTCGCCGGTTTGAGTGGTTGGTTCAGGGCGACATATCAGTGACCCAGTATGAGCTTAGATTTACACAGTTGGCTAGGCATGCCACATGGATGATCCGTACTGATAGGGAGAGGATTAAGAGGTTTATTGATGGCCTCAACTGCTCCATCCGCATTATTATGACCAGAGAGAGAGTTCTATCGTCATCATTTGAGCAGGTTATGGATATGGCACGCTCCATTAAGGTGGATCGTCGTCGAGAGAGGGAGGAGCGGGATGCCAAGAGGCCGCATAGTTCTGGAAGCTTCAGTGGTGCTCCATCAAGAGGGCATTTCCAGCATGGCAGAGGTCGCTCATCTAGACCTTCTGATTCAGGCCGCCCTGAGCAGAGCGGAGGTTCTTCTCGTCGTGGTCAACAGGGATTCCAGCAGGGCCGGTCTTCACTTAGTGCCCTCCCAGCCTAGAGTGCAGCACCTACTTCTTCAGCCCAGGGTTTTTCTGCGGCGAGGGGTTCCCTTCAGTCCCCTTCTCCAGCACCAGGTGCCTGTTATGAGTATGGTGAGTTTGGCCACATGAGGAGGCAATGCCCTCAACTTCGTAGGGACAAGGCTCATCAGAGGGATCAGCCCTCCTCTTCAGCACCATCTCAGGCTAGTAGAGGTGGAGGTCAGTCTTTCTCGTGGTCGCCCCAGAGGCAAGGTGAGATCCAGTGGAGGTCAGGCACGATTCTATGCACTCCCTGACAGGCGTGATGCAGTTGCCTCCGATGCAGTGATTACAGGTATCATTTCTGTCTGTCACAGAGATGCCTCTATTCTATTTGATCTAGGGTCCACATATTCCTACGTGTCTTCTTATTTTGCACATCATTGGGGTGCGACTCGTGGTAGTCTAGATTTACCTGTTCATGTATCCACCCCCGTAGGTGATACGATTGTTGTGGATCATGTCTATAGATCCTGTGTTATTTCTATTGGGGGTCTGGAGACCCAGGCGAATCTGTTATTGTTAGGGATGGTGAACTTTTATGTGATATTGGGTATGGACTGGTCGTCTCCGTACCATGCTATATTGGACTGTTATGCTAAGACAGTTACGTTGGCTATTCCTGGTATTTCTCACATTGAGTGGCAGGGTTCGACTTATTTCATCCCTAGCTGTGTCATTTCGTTCTTAAAGGCTCAGAAAATGGTTGAAAAAGGGTGTTTGTCGTACTTAGCATTTGTGAGAGATGTGGGAGCTGAGTCTCCTAGCATTGATTATGTACCCGTTGTGAGGGACTTTCCAGATGAATTCCCCTCAGACCTGCCGGGCATGTCGCCAGACAGGGATATTGATTTTGGCATTGACTTGGTGATGGGCACCCAGCCCATTTCCATTCCTCCTTATCGGATGGCACCAGCTGAGTTGAAGGAATTGAAAGAGCAGCTTCAGGAGCTTTTGGATAAGGGTTTCATTCGCCCTAGTGTGTCCCCGTGGGGTGCACCAGTGTTATTTGTTAAGAAGAAGGATGGTTTCATGCAGATGTGTATTGATTATAGACAATTGAACAAGGTAACGGTGAAGAACAAGTACCCTCTACCGCGCATTGATGATTTGTTTGATCAGTTACAGGGTGCGAGAGTGTTTTCTAAGATCGATCTTCATTCAGGCTATCATCAGCTGAAGATCAGGGACTCTGATATTATGAAGACTGCATTCAAGACTAGATATGGCAACTATGAGTTCCTTGTGATGTCTTTTGGGCTGACCAACGCCCCAGCAGCATTCATGCATCTGATGAACAACGTGTTCAGCCCTACTTGGATTCATTTGTGATTGTGTTCATTGATGACATTCTAGTCTACTCCCGTAGTCAGGGAGGAGCATGCTCAGCATTTGAGTATTGTGTTGCAGAGATTGAGGGAGGAGAATCTGTATGCTAAATTCTCCAAGTGCGAGTTTTGGCTCGAGTCAGTAGCATTTCTGGGGCATATGGGTGATGGTATTCAGGTTGATTCGAAGAAGATTGAGGCGGTGCAGTGTTGGCCTAGACTGTCCTCAGCTACAGAGATTAGGAGCTTTCTTGGCTTGGCAGGATATTATCGCCGGTTTGTTCAGGGATTTCCATCCATTGCTTCTTCTTTGACTAAATTGACTCAGAAGGGTGCATCATTCGTGTGGTCGGATGAGTGCGAGGAGAGATTTCAGAAGCTCAAGATAGCTTTGACCACAACTCCAGTATTAGTGTTGCCATCAACTTCAGGTTCATATACTGTTTATTGTGATGCCTCGAGAGTGGGGATAGGCTGTGTATTGATGCAGGAAGGTAAGGTGATTGCTTATGCTTCTCGGCAATTGAAGCCACATGAGAAGAACTACCATGTTCATGATTTGGAGCTAGCTGCCATAGTTCATGCCTTGAAGATTTGGAGGCACTATTTGTACGGCGTGTCTTGTGAGGTGTATATCGATCATCGTAGTCTCCAGTACTTGTTCAAACAGAATGATCTTAACTTGAGACAGCGAAGATGGCTTGAGCTGCTTAAGGATTATGACATTACCATTCTATATCATCCGGGGAAGGCCAAAGTGGTGGCCGATGCCTTAAGTCGGAAGGCGGTCAGTATGGGGAGCTTGGCATATATTCCACCTGAGGAGAGATCATTTGCTTATGATGTTCAGGTGCTAGCCAATCGGCGAATGAGGTTAGACATTTTAGAGCCTAGCAGGGTGTTGGCTTGTGTTGTATCTCGGTCTTCTCTATATGATCGTATTCGTGAGCGCCGGTATGATGATCCACACATGGTTGTCCTTAGGGATAGAGTTCAGCATAATGATGCTAGAGATGTCACCATTGATAGTAACGACATACTGAGGATGCAGGGCCGGATATGTGTGCCCAATGTTGATGGCCTTCGTGAGTTGATTCTGGAGGAGGCCCATAGTTCGTGGTATTCTATCCATCCAGGAGCCGCGAAGATGTACCAAGACTTGAAACAACACTATTGGTGGAGAAATATGAAGATGGACATTGTTAGACATGTAGCACGGTGCCTCAACTATCAGCAGGTTAAGTACGAGCATCAGAGGCCCGGTGGCGTATTTCAGCGCATTGATATTCCCGAGTGGAAGTGGGAAAGGATCACTATGGACTTTGTTACCGGACTCCCTCGGACAACGAGGAAGTTTGATTCTGTTTGGGTGATTGTGGATAGGCTGACCAAGTCAGCTCACTTCGTTCCTGTGTGTACTACGTACTCCTCGGAGCGATTAGCTGAGATATTCATTTGGGATATCGTTAGATTGCATGGAATTCCAGTTTCTATCATATCAGACAGAGGTACTCAGTTTACTTCGTAGTTCTGGAGGACATTTCAGCGTGAGTTGGGCTCTCAGGTTGAGTTGAGTACCGCATTCCATCCTCGGACGGACGGACAGTCCGAGCGTGCTATATAGATCTTGGAAGATATGTTAAGAGCTTTTATTATTGATTTCGGTAGTTTGTGGGCTGATTACTTGCCTCTCGCAGAGTTTGCCTATAACAACAGTTACCAATCCAGTATTCAGATGGCGCCGTATGAGGCTTTATATGGGAAACGTGTAGATCTCTAGTTGGTTGGTTTGAGCCTGGTGAGGCAAGGTTATTGGGGACAGAGTTAGTCCAGGATGCTTTGGATAGGGTGAAGGTTATTCAGGAGAGACTTCGCACAGCTCAGTCGCGCCAAAAGAATTATGCGGACCGGAAGGTTCGAGATGTGTCTTATTCTGTGGGTGAGAAAGTCTTACTGAAGGTTTCACCGATGAAGGGCGTCATGAGATTTGGGAAGAAAGGGAAGCTCAGTCCGAAATTTATTGGCCCTTTTAAGATCATCTGGAGGATTGGAGAGGTGGCGTATATGCTTGATTTGTCACCTAGTCTATCAGAAGTTCATCCAGTGTTTCATGTGTCCATGCTCCGGAAGTACGTTGGCGACCCATCGCATGTGTTGGACTTTAGCACGATTCAGCTTGATGTTGATTTGGCCTATGATGTGGAGCCTATCGTTATATTGGGTCATCAGGTGAGAAGATTGAGGTCTAAGGACATTGCATCAGTTAAGGTTCAGTGGAGAGGTCGACCCGTGGAGGAGGCCACTTGGGAGATCGAACGGGAGATGCGGAGCAAATATCCTCACTTGTTTGAGTCTTCAGGTATGTTTCCTGACCCGCTCGAGGACGAGCGTTTGCTTAAGAGGGGGTGAATGTGATGACCCGGCCCGTCGTCATGGGAATTACCACCCCGTTATCTTGCAATTATGTGTTTTATGCTTTTACATCAGTGTTAGAGTCTATCGGTTGAGTTAGGAGTGATTTGAATTGAAAATGAGGCATATAGCCTTTTTGAAGGAAGCTTGAATATGGAAAGTCAACCTGGAGTTGACTATTTAGTTAGAGTGCTCGGAATCGGATTCTGATGATTTGGTTAGTTCCGGGAGGTGATTTGTGACTTGGAGGAGCGATCGGAATCGAATTCGGAGGCCCGTAGTAGAAATAGGCTTGAATTGCCTAAGGTTGAGTTTTGGCGAAATCCGATCGGTAGGTGAGATTTTGATCCGGGGGTCGGAATGGAGTTCCGACAATTTCTGTAGCTTCGACATGTGATTTTGGATATGTCTGTAAATTTTTAGGTCATTCGGACGTCGTTTGGTCGGGTATTTTTTTAGAATGTGTAATTCGGAAAGTTTTAAGGAATTTAGGCTTGAATTCGATGTGAATTGTGCGTTTTGGTATTGTTAGACGCGTTTTGAGAATTGGAACAAGTTCAAATAAGGTATTAGGATGTGTTGGTGTGATTGGATGAGGTCCCGGGGGCCTCGGGGTGTTTTCGGGTGGTTAAACGGGAGAGAAAACATGGAAAATTGCAGGTTTGGAGTTCTGGTTCTGTTGTTTTCGCTCCTGCGGAAATGGGAGCGCAGGGGCGAGTCCGCATGAGTAGACTATGGAGCGCAGAGGCGCTTGGGTTCGCAGAAGAGGATATTGATCCGCGGAGGCGGCGTTGCTGGTGCGTAAGAATGACCGCAGAAGCTATCTGGGTTCGTGAGGAGAAGATCCGCAGAAGCGGAGGGTAGTCCGCTTAGGCAGGAACGCAGAAACGGCCCTTGATCGCTGAAGCGGAACCGCTTGAGCGGTCCTTGGCTCGCAGAAGCGGAAGTGGCCAGTTAGGCCTGGGATTCAAAGAAGCGACCAATTGGTCGCAGATACGGTATCGCAGAGGCGGAATTTGTCCGCATAAGAGGAAATCGCAGAAGGTTCTGAAGTTAGAAATTTCAGAACATTTCAAAACAATTAGGGCTCGGTCTAAAGAGGCGATTTGGGCGATTTTTAAAGGAAATTCAAGGAGATTCTTCAGGTAATCAACTATGGACCCAAATTATGATTTGTATTGATAAAATTATACAATTATCTCATGAAATTGGAGGAATTTGGGGTATTTTATGGAGGTTTTCACCCTAGGCTTGAATTTTAGAAAATCAAGGATTTGAATGGGCAAATGGAGTCCGAATTTGGTAAATTTTATATGCTTGGACTCGTGTTGAGACGAGGGTTCCGAATATGTGACTTTCATAATTTTTAGAGAAGCGTACCGAAAGTCGGGTTTTGGCAACTTTGTAATTTTTGGTGAAAATTGAGTTGTTTTGACTGGATATCATTCCATTGGCCTAATTTGATGTGTTTCTACTATATTTGATTAGATTCTACGCGTGCGTAGCTTGATTCTCGTGGCAAGGGCATCGCGGATTAGTCGTTGAGCCGTATTGAGGTGAGTAATGGATGTGGGTGATAACCAGCGGGTTCGAAACCCCGGTATACAACTTTGTGACGTTGTATAGCGGCGAGATACGTACTCTCTTATGAGTGCGGGGTCGATTGTGATTTGGGGACTATGGCTTAATCCGACCTGTTGATATTATGTTATGATATTGGCTATTCTTGAGTCGTTGAGCCTCCTTCTCGGATGGATGCGTATTATATTGTGATATTGGCTACTCTTGAGCCGTTGAACCTCATTGTCGGACGGTTGAGTATACTTATGGGATGTGAGCCAGTTATCAGGTCCTGCTGACTCTGCAGCTACCTCGACTATCCCACTGAAATTGCCTCGGACAGCTACCGGATCAGGACTGCTGAGAGGTACCTAGATCTGCACACAAGGTGCATGGAGTAAAATGAGTACTGCCAGACTCAGTGGTAATAAACAGGGGTAAAACAGCGCAGATAAGAAACCACAATAAAGCACTATGTAAAGATGTACTCAATTCCCTGTAATAGTTCAATATCAACATTAATGTACCAAGAAGTATCAATAACACGATATAACAGCTAGCAGATGCAGCTAAATGCAATGCAATGCATGAAATGACCGCTACGGCGCGTAGCCCGACCCAATTTGGTTACCCGTGCTCACTGTGGGGGTTCAAACTCTGGAGGGGCTCCTACAGCCCAAGCACAATATCATGAATATACGTTGTGGCGCGCAGCCCGATCTACTACCAGTCAGCTAATATGCAAATGCAGCCTCGCAGGCTCAAAAGTAGTTTTGGTAAATTGGAACAAGTTTGAATACGGTATTAGGATGTGTTTGTGTGATTGGATGAGGTCCCGGAGGCCTCGGGGTGATTTCGGGTGGTTAAACAGGAGATAAAACTTGGAAAATTGCAGGTTTGGAGTTCTGGTTCTGTTGTTTTCGCTCCTGCGGAAATAGGAGCGCAGGGGCGAGTCCGCAGGAGCGAACTATGGAGCGCAGAGGCGCTTGGGTTCGCAGAAGCGGATATTGATCCGCGGAGACAGCGTCGCTGGTGGGTAAGAATGACCGCAAAAACGGTCTGGGTTCGTGAGGAGAAGATCCGCAGAAGCGGAGGGTAGTCCGCTTAGGCGGGAACGCAGAAGCGGCCCTTGATCGCTGAAGCGGAACCGCTGGAGCGGCCCTTGGCTCGTAGAAGAGGAAGTGGCCAGTTAGGCCTGGGATTCACATAAGAGACCAATTGGTCGTGGATACGGTATCGCAGAGGCGGAATTTGTCCGCAGAAGCGGAAATCGTAGAAGGTTTAATTATATCTGAAGTTAGAAATTTCAGAACATTTCAAAACATTTAGGGATCGGTCTAAAGAGGCGATTTGGGCGATTTTTAAAGGAAATTCAAGGTGATTCTTTAGGTAATCATCTATGGACCCAAATTATGATTTGTATTTATAAAATTATGCAATTATCTCATGAAATTGGAGGAATTTGGGGTATTTTATGGAGGTTTTCACCCTAGGCTTGAATTTTAAAAAATCAAGGATTTGAATGGGAAAATGGAGTCCGAATTTGGTAAATTTTATATGCTTAGACTCGTGTTGAGACGAGGGTTCCGAATATGTGACTTTCGTAATTTTTCGAGAAGCGTACCGAAAGTCAGGGGTTTTGGCAACTTTGTAATTTTTGGTGAAAATTGAGTTGTTTTGACTGGATATCATTCCATTGGCCTAATTTGATGTGTTTCTACTATATTTGATTAGATTCTACGCGTGCGTAGCTTGATTCTCGTGGCAAGGGCATCGCGGATTAGTCGTTGAGCCGTATTGAGGTGAGTAATGGATGTGGGTGATGACCAGCGGGTTCGAAACACCGGTATACCACTTTGTGACGCTGTATAGCGGCGAGACACGTACTCTCTTATGAGTGCGGGGTCGATTGTGATTTGGGGACTATGACTTAGTCCGACCTGTTGATATTATGTTATGATATTGGCTATTCTTGAGCCGTTGAGCCTCCTTCTCGGATGGTTGCGTATTATATTGTGATATTGGCTACTCTTGAGCCGTTGAACCTCCTTCTCGACCGATTGAGTATACTTATGGGCTGTGAGCCAGTTATCGGGATCCTGCGATGATCGTTATCATTGTTCTGGGATATTGACATGCTAGTTTTACTACTAGTCCGTAGCTATTACTGTTATCATGATTTTCCAATCTCTGGAACTTTGACATACTGTTTTCAACTGAAAAGTGATAAAAGAGTTTTCAAAACTACTTTTGAGCCCGCGAGGCTGCATTTGCATATTAGTTGACTGGTAGTGGATCGGGCTGCGCGCCACAACGTATATTCATGATATTGTGATTGGGCTGTAGGAGCTCCTCCAGAGTCTGAACCCCCACAGTGAGCACGAGTACCCAAATTGGGTCGGGCTATGCGCCGTAGCGGTCATTTCATGCATTGCATTGCATTTAGCTAGATCTGCTAGCTGTTATACCGTGTTATTGATACTTCTTGGTACATTAATGTTGATATTGAACTGTTACAGGGAATTGCGTACAGCTTTACATAGTGCTTTATTGTGGTTTCTTATCCGCGCTGTCTTACCCCTGTTTATTAGCACTAAGTCTGGCAGTACTCATTTTACTCCCTGCACCTTGTGTGCAGATCCAAGTACCTCTCAGCAGTCCTGATCCGGTAGCTGTCCGAGGCGATTTCTATTTGATAGTTGAGGTAGCTGCAGAGTCCGCAGGACCTGATATCCCTTCCATTTGTCTTTGATTTCGTATTTCTATTTCTTTCAGCACTGAGTATCATGTAAAGCACTATTACACTTATGTTATCTGTAGAGGCTCTTGACTCTTGACATCTCGGTCTATGGGGAGTTGTATTGTTTGGGACTTGATCCCAGTATTAGTATTTCTGTCTTTACTAACTTATTTCTGTTATGCTTAAATTGGATAAAGTGAGCTTCAAGCTCCGTGAATGTTGTTGATTGGTCGGGCTGGCCTAGCAGTGTGATGGGCACCATCACGACCGGTTTTGGGCCGTGACAAGGAATGATACCTAAGCTTTAATGAGACAATTATGAGTAATAAATGTCATTAAATAAGCCATTATACAATCATTCCTATTAAATATTATTTTCCTAACGTATAAGGTATTTTAATACTTGAATTTGGACTTCTTTTTGTCTTCAGATCCATGTCTTAAATGCTTTTTGATATGTTGGCCTTAAATGTGTTAAATTGATACGAGATCTGTGTCTAAACTGCTTTTCGTATCAGTTTGATTTTCTCTCTCCGTATCTTTTGTCATCAAAATTGCAACCCGCTTCGCTTTAAACAAGTACGGGACTCATATCTGAATTGCGCCCCGTGCCTATTTTTTTAGTTGTTCTTCTCGTGTCTTTCAATTAATTATTGTCCGCTGACCCTTTGACCGATCCACGTGTCATGCCATGTCATAAAAACTTTTTCCAATACAATAATGACTCAGAAAATGTGAAACTTGTGAAACTATAGCCCTTGTGTCTAGTTTTCAGAACATCAAACCATTTGTCATTTGGGGTTGAGTGCAAAACATTATGGCCATTATACTAAAGGCTGTCTGGAATGAGTTTAAAAATCGCTGACGAGGAATTTAGTCATCACGAATGCGAGAGAAGGGTCGCAAACGCGAAGAACAGCCCCTGAGCAGGTAGAATATATTCCCAAATCGAGGGTTGGACCATTTTATTCATATCTGACTTATGGAGCTCGGTTTTGAGCGATTATTTGAGGAATTTTCACGCAAATCGATTAGGTAGGTATTCTTCAACTAGAATCTAATATATTCCATGATTTTATCTTCATTTTAATCATTTAATTTGTGTTTTGGGTTTGAAAAGATGTAGGGTTTTGAAGAAAATTCCTAAAATGAAAAATCATGATGTGAGGGACCAAATGGTATTAGAATTAAATAAAATTTATATGGTTGAACTCGTATCGGAATGGGTATTCAGGTTTTGTAAAATTTGTTGGGTTCCAAGGTGCGGGCTCGGGGGGTCGACTTTTGCACTGATTTTGGATTTTATTAAAGATTGAGACTTTATGATCCGAAATAGTTTCTTATGTGTTTTATTTTTGTATTGAAGTTAATTTGGTTAGATTTGAGTTGTCCAGAGGTCTTTTCACTCGAGAAATGCATTTTAGAATATCGGTTTGTCCTATTTGATGTAAGTAACTTGCCTAACATTGTGTGGGGAACTTTCCCTTAGGATTTGAGTTTCTATGTTGATTGTAATTTGTCTACGCAAGGTGATGAGTGCGTTCAGACTTATTGGTGAAAAAATTGGCATTTTAGGGTTCTTAGGTCCTTATATTCACTGGGTATGAATGTGTACTTGATATGCTTGAGTTTTTCACTTACTAGTTTTACCTCTACATGTTCTAATTGGAATTAATTGCTTATGATTCATTCATATTGCCTATTTGACTCTTATTTTTCTTAATTGAAGATTTTTACCTTTTCTATTGTCATGCTATCTTTCATAACTGCCTGTCCATATTGGAACTCATTATTTTCTCTCCTGAAATTATTTAGTCTTGATTGAGGTTATGTTTATCTTCCCGCAGCTCATCCTTAATTAAAATTGTTGTATATTCTTCGTAATTTTCCCAACCTTAAAAAAAGTTTAGATATCCTATATTTAGTAGATATTTTCTTATTTGAAATTATTTGATTTGTGTTAACTTCCTTGTTGTTGAATTACATATTGTGGAATCGTTGCTTCATATTATTTTTCCCGTGTTGAGTTGTTCTTATTACGCTTAGTATTCTCTATTGTGGTTATTCCTTGTGAGCTAGTTTTGTCATCTCCTTGTGATCGAAAGTTCTTGAGTTGATTTACTTGTCGTGTTCTTATATATACTATCATTATTGTTGTTGTTGTACTTGTTGTGGTGGTTTACGAGGTTTCTATCGTGTGTTTGTTGATATTGTGATGCACGAGATTTCTGTCATGCGGTTGTTGTTATGGGGTTGCACAAGGTTTCTACCATGCTGTTGTTACTATTGATATATTGCAGATGTGGTGTGACAACGTGGGGTGTTTATATATATGCTTATATGTGGGGTTTGCATGTGGCGAGACAAGGTGGGAACATCATGATGCACGTATGGCAAAACAAGGCGGGCACTTACTATGTCATTATTTGCACACGTGGCGAGACAAGGTGCGCTATGTCAAGGATTGTTGTGATGATTCGTGATGGCCTGGGAGCATTCTTGTTGTTTGATATTGTGTTGTGGTACACTTACCTGTATGAGTTTTATCTCATAGAAGTTGCGAGAAAACATCTTACGTGTTGTCCGTTCTTTTCCTTATGCGTATTAACTGGTAGGAACTATGTTAGATCACTTGCACAAGCATACACGTAGTTGAACACTCCCATTAGATATGAAGTTCTCCTAATATTGTTAAGTATAGATGTACACCCTCGTTTACTTGTCATATGTGTGAGAGTATCTCTAGCTAGAAAGTGAGTTGTCAGCGTGACCATGAGGTGTGATGGGTGCGTAGGATGCCAGGTGTTAGGGTTCAGGTATTGGGACCCGTGAGCTGTAAGTTTGTCTGAGGTTGGTACTTTGTGGAGTTTGTTGGCCAAGACCTGATGTGAACACTATTGTAGGTTCTGAGTTATTGCTTAACTTTACTGTATTTGTGCTTTAGGATTTGGGTTTGTGATTTCGCTCGCTCTTCTATGTCATTATTATGATATTTTCGTTGTTACTTGTTGTTTACTTCCTTTATTATGACTACTGTATTGTTAATTATATCATTTAGTCTTTATATATACATCATGTTATGTTGCTCCAATGATTATATTTGTACAGTTTATTAGACCAGTAGATGTCTGGACTGTTACTCATCACTACTCCACCGAGGTTAGTCTTGATACTTACCTGGCACCGCTATGGTGTGCTCATGCTACTCTTCTGCACATTTTTATATACATATCCCAGGTATCGATTGATAGTAGATATGCATATCATTGCCTGAGGAGACTCAAGGTAAACCTGTTGTTGTGTTCACATGCTTCGGAGTCACCTTCTTACTTGTATTCAACTATTTTCACTCTTTTTAGAAAAATTATATCTAGAAGTTGTAGCTAACACTATAAAGCTTATGACTTTTACTATCGGATTTTAGGAATTATAAATTTTATAGAGAATTTTGCTTCAAGACTATTAAATTTCATTTCTTATTGTGGTATTTCAGTATGAGTTAGGCGTACCTAGTAAGACTATGTGCCATCACGATACCTAAACAGAGGGAAACTTGGGTCATGACATTTGTTTTCAGGGCAATTTGCACTTCATGCCTATTTGGCCCAAAATGCATGAAAACGTTGGTTGCTTTTAGCCTTAAGTGCATCTAAAGTGCAATTTTTCACTTCAGACTTATTGGCATTAAATGTAGGAAAACGTTTGTTGCACTTTAGATCTTTTGGCCTTCAGTGCATATGAATTGCAATTTTCCACTTCAGACTTATTGGCCTTACGGGGATGAAACCATTAGTTGCACCTGAGGCCTATTTGGCCATAAATGCATCTGAAGTGTAATTTTTTACTTTAGACTTATTGGCCTTAAGTGTAGGAAAACGTTTGTTGCATTTCATACCTTTTGACAACATATGAGAAACTTTCATCAAAATCATTTTTTCTATTTGAAACTTTTTACCATCAATCGAGCTCTGTATCTGACCAGCTTGTCGTTTTCATCTATCTGAGTTTGCACTTGACCAGTCTTATGTTTTTGGAAGTTCAACTAGTTCATATGTGTCATTATTCTGTAGAGAATCCATCTCTTCTTGCATGGCTTCTATCTGGATGAGACTACATTTCCTTGAAGTTCTCTAGCCCCTTCATGACGAGGTTATACTCCAAACGATTATACTTCATGCACTCTACGATCTCTCTTTTAGATTTTCTTAAAAGTTTTTGTACAGGTATAGTAGGAGCAGTAATAATGTTAGTAAATGTACTATTATCATTTTTGGTCTTTATTGATTGATCACTATCATTCCCGACCATATCTTCTCTGAATATCACATCTCTGCTTCTAATGGTTTTCTTTCTTTCTGGATCCCACAATCTGTAGCCGAATTCTTTAGCTTCTTAACATATGAAGATGTATAGAATAGAATTGTCATCTGCGTTGTTATCTCCTCCTTATGCACATGCACAAAAGTTTTACATCCAAACACTTTCAAATGGGAGAGACATTTCTTTGTTGTTCCTACTTTCTCTAGAATGTCAAACTCCAACGACACTGTTGGACTTCAGTTAATCAGATAACAGGCTGTGCGAGCTGCCTCGCCCCAAAATAACTTAGGTCGTTTTGCCATTTTGAGCATACTTGTTACAGTTATACCATTGTGTTGTGGCGTTCCAAGAACTTTTTTCTCGTGTCTGATTCCATGGATTGAGTAGTAGTCTTTAAACTCCTTTGAAGTATACTCTTCTCCATTGTCTGTCCTGAGATGCTTTAATTTTATTTACTTGTCTGCCTTTCTACCAGTTCATGGAATATCTGAAAAAAACTTGAAATATCTGGTCTTTTGTTTTTAAGAAATAAACCTATAATTTTCGTAAAGCATTATCAATAAATATGAGAAAATATTTCTCACCTCCCATTGATTCTACATTCATTGGACCACAAACATTAGAATATACTAAATCAAGTATATTTAATTTTCTTCCAATTGCTTGAAACGATACCCTATGTTGTGTTTCGAATAAATAATAATCATAGGGATTCGAAGTTGTACCTTTTGATAAGGAGATACATGACTTCTTGGCTAGGATCTGCAATCCGTTCTCACTCGTATGGCCTAATCTCTGGTGCCATAGATTAGCAGACGTGTCATCTACAGCCGCATGTAATCCACTTTCACATGTCTCAATAGTTGTCTTGTACAACGTGTATAGAGCAACTTCTTTAGCAATCACCAATATCCTTTGTTGAGCCTCCACTTCCTATATTGGAGAAGTGATTCTCATACCTATTTTGATCTAGAGCAATCCTTGAAATAAAATTCATTTGTAGATTTGGTACATGCAACACATCTTTTATAATTAATGTGCATTCGATATTTGTCTTGATATAAACGTCAAAAATCCCTACAATCTTTGAGTGACTAGTATTTCCCATCTTAACCGTCCGAGAGTGGCATGGTAGGATGCTGAGGTGTTAACCACCAATTCTAACTATTGACTTGTTAAGTGCATGTATTACTCCTCCTCGTAAACAAAGAGAACCATTGAATCATTATTGTGCACTGCAATAGTTGTGTTGTCGTCATTCTTCTGGTCACTACTCTTACCTTGACCTTTCTTTGGTCAATCGTTTTTGAAGTGGCCATTTTGACCACAATTATTATAATTTTTACCCTTTCATCGATTCCTGGACTTTCCATGAACTTTAATTTATCACGGCTACTCGATGCTCTATAAAGGCTTCTTTTTATGTTTTCCATGATAAGAGTTTGTCCCTGGTTTTTAGGCTTCTTTCTCATCTTATCATTGAGTAGGATGGTTGAAATGCCCTCATTTAAGTCGATGGTATCTTTACCATGTAGGATGGTTGCTGCCAAGTTATCATAGGAAGATGACAACGAGTTTAGAAACAAGATAACCTTATCTAGTTCAGTGATCATTTCTCCAAGTTTTTCCAGCTGCATGAATAATCCATTAAACACATTTAAATGGAGCAAGAAATTTTTATCTTCACTCATATGAATGGTAAAAATTTACTTTCTCAAAAATAACTTATGTATGAAAAATTTGGACATATATACTTTCTAGTCTTTTTCAAATACCACATGCACTATTTTTGTTGTCGATATTATTTAGCACTTCATCAGACAAGTGCAATTTGATTGCACTAGCTGCCTTCTTATCTACGGTTGCCCAATCATCAGCTTTTTTGAATTCGAGCTTTTCCTCTTTGCCTTCTAGTATAATATCTAATCCTTGTTGGATAAGTAGATCATTCATCCTTCTTTGCTATATGGAGAAACTATCATTACCGTTGAATATTGTTACTTTATATTTTACTCCTGATTTTTTGGTCACAGAGTAAAACCGACCGTAAATAATATTTTTATGAATAAGAAAAACATATGCTCTGATACCAATTATTGGGAGAATAGCCTCCACAACATTAATATTCATAGTATACAACTGTAATAAGTATAGATTACTAAAATACAGTAACCAATGATAATAATAAGAGAAATAAGGACATCGAGATTTTACGTGAAAAAATCTTTTGAACAAGGAAAAAATTATATCTTACGGGAAGAAATTGATTTCACTATAGCAAGAATTTTACAATTGGTGATACCGAGTAAAATACTCCAAGACTACTATACACTCAAAAGAAATAAATTTAGTTTTTTCACCTCACTATAATATCGCTCAAACTTTCTATATTTTTTCTCACAGGGTATTTTGCTTCTTATTTGTGAATTTATAACCCAGAGAAAAGGCACCTATTTACATCGCTTAGTTGCTTCATTGATGTCATTGATGGCGTTATATTAGTAGCAAAAGTCAAATACCACATTGTGAAATCAAAGGGTGATTTGTCGGAAAAAATGTTCCTTGTTGTGCACTTGGTTGGTTTGACCTTTTAAAGCGAAAGTCAGTTGTCTTCCTTTCAGATGGGCATGGGATGGACCCATCAGAATAAGCCAATCCTAGATTATACAAGATTTGCCACCGGTTTAGCTGGAGGTGACTCTGGAGTCTGTAACCCCTATAATCCCTGTAATCCCTGCTCAGGTGTGCGTGCAACGGGGGTCTAATTGCCCCCTTCGGCCTATGATGTAGCTGTTGCTGCTGTGGTGGCTGAGACAACCTGATCTAGACCCATACAAACTGTCAATATCTGGGCCAATGTCTCTTGGAGATCTGGTATCACAAGGGGCACAGTTGGTGCCTGAACTGGTGCTGCTTGAGCCTGGTCCTGAGTTGGGGCAACTAAAGGATCTATAGGTACTGCCCCTACTGCTCTGCCTCTACCACGGCCGAGTCAACAACCTCTAGTAGCCTCAGTGGGTGGTACTGGTGGTAGTCCACCACGTCTGGTAGCTCGTGTCCACATCATCAGTGAGAGAATAGAATAAAGAGAAGCTTAGTATTCAGACCAACAAGTTCGCACGCCAAGAATTTCAAGAATATGGAATTTTTCCTAAAGGTTCTGCAGCCTCCCAAGGATAAGTACAAACGTCTCCGTACCAATCCACAAGACTCTACTAAACCGGCTCATGACTCGCGAGACCTAGTAACCTTGTTATGACCCCAATCCCTATGGTGATGGCGCCCAATACAATGTTAGGCAAGCCCGACCATTTGAACACTCTCAACCCAAGTACGAAACACATTACCAATTAATAGAGTTAAATTGTTAGTTTAACATGATTTTAATCCATGATAACAGATAAATCAATGCGAAAAAACCATATCAAATACGAAAGCAACGCCTAAAAGACCTGGTGTCATGATTCTAGAGCCTCTACATACAACCGAGTATACCTATACATATAAAAGTCTAAAATACGGAAACAAAGGAGATAAGGGGAGAAATCTTGTCCTGCGAATGCCACACATCTACCTTGATAGATCCAGTGTCAAATCTAGACGACAGCAAACCACTCTAGTGAGCCTCTAGGATACCTGTATCTGCACACATGGTGCAATGAGTAAAGTGAATACTCCGACTCAGTGAGTAATAGAAATAAATAACGATTGAAGATAAGAAAAATCATAAAAATTCTACACAGTTCTATATCAAATTCATTTATTCCTCTCAATATATAGTAATTTACATGTACTGATGCGGCGTGCATCCCGATCCATATGTATATATATATATATATATATATATATATATATATATATATATATATATATATATATATATATATATATATATATATATATATATATATATATATATATATTGTGCGGCATGCAAACCGATTTAATAATAATAGTCAATTGCGCTCACTAGGGGTGTGCAGACTTCGGAGGGGCTCCTACAACCCAAGCGCAATAATACTGCGCGAGGGAAAGGAGAGAGAAGAAAAGGGAAGGTTCTGCTGAGACTCACTGAGCAGCCCCTCGACTTCCACTTCTGGTTCGGGGAGCTCTCTATATATATATCACTGCGTACAGTCCGATCCAGATAATATACTACTACAGCGTGTTGTCCGATCCATACATGTATATGTATATACTGCTGAAATGTGCAACCCGATCCGGTATATATCAAATACCCTAACTATGGGGTCCTTGACCCCTCTCAGTCAATATAGACTTGGCCACTCGAGCTCACTCAGCTAAGACAGGGTTTCCAACCACAGGTATTTCTCATTTGGATTGCCAATTTCTAAAGCCGTTTCATATTATGTTTAACAGTTAATAATGTGACTTAGAGTATGATTTCAACAAGAAAAGTGAGGTCAACTAGTACAACATACCCCCTAAGGGTTCTACAGGTCGGCACAAGTCCCCAAACATGGCAACTAGTCCAAAATGTGCTGATATTAATTAAGTCTCAGTCAAAAATACAGTAGAGTGATCAATCAGGACGGACCGAGTCCAAATCCCCAACAGTAACAAATGCCACGCTCATCATACATCGCGTGTCTCATCTCAACATAGCACCAGGTAGTGCAAATGTGGTGTTTCAAACCCTCAGAGCATCATATATAACCATTACTCACCTCAAGCCGGCCAAAATCCTAGTCCGCTTTGCGTTTGCCTCACAAATCAACCTCCCAGTGCGTAGAATCTGGTCAAAACCACAAGGAATACAACACAATAGGCTAAAGGAACATAACCTAATCGAAAGACTAAAAAATTATCAAAAATACGAAGTTGGCAAAATTCGAGCCCTGGACCCACTTTTAAAAAAATTACTAAATTCACATCACCGGATTCCTCGTCTTCCCACGAGTTCATACATATCAAATTTACCAAAATTAGAGTCCATTTGCCCCTTCAAATTCTATTTTTATATTACGAAGTTCCAAAGCCCTAGTGTTACTCCCTTTTGATGAATTTCAACCAATTTCCATGTTAACTCTATCATAATTCCATGTATTTAGGGCAAGGTACTTACCACCAATCACACCTAGTTAAAATCCCCCTTTAATTCGGTCTAATAGCTCTCAAGCTCGCTTGAAAATGGTGGAAATAACGTAAGCTTCGCGGAACAAAAATGAATATAATACCTTTCTGCTCCAGGGGTTTCTGCTTTTGCGGTCCCCGTACCCGCTTCCGCGATACCGCTTCTGCGGCTAATTTCCGCTTCTACGGAACTCCATCTATAGCCCAAAATCGCTTGTGCGATCACCCATCCACTTATGCGGACCCGCTTGTGCGAAAAAGGTTCCGCTTCTGTGGAACTACCCTACTCAGCTCCTAACCGCTTTTGCGACCACCATTATGATTCTACGGAACCGCTTCTGCTGTCCATTTTCGCAGAAGCTATTATATCAGATACCAGCTAAAAACCTGCGATTCCTCAACTCAAATTTTATCCTGTTAGCCATCCGAAATCACCCCGAGACCCCCAGGACCTCAACCAAAAGCACCAACACATACTAAAACATTATTCAAACTTGTTCCAATCTTCAAAACACGTCAAACAACGCTAAAATAATTAAATTACATCAGATTCAAGTCTAAGTTTCTTCAAAACTTCCGAAATACGCATTTAATCAAAAACCCAACCAAAATACCCTCAAATGAACTAAAGACACATGTAAAATCACCTAACGGAACTACTATAACTCTCAGAATTCCATTCCGACCACGTATCAAAATCTCAGCTACCAACCGAAATTCATCAAAATACTAACTTCGCCAATTCAAGCCTAATTCTACACCGGACCTCCACAATCAATTTCGATCGCACTCCTAAGTCACAAATCATCCCCCGAAGCTAACCGAATCACTGGAAATCACATCCGATCCCTCTAACCAAATAGCCAACTTTTGGTTGACTTTTTCAAAACAAGCTTTCCTTAAAGAGACTAAATGTCTCATTTCCATCTAAAATCAATCCAATTCGACTCTATCACCTCCAATACCGATAATGAAGCATAGAAAAATATAAAATGAGGGAAACAGGGAGGTAACTCACGTGACAACGGGCCGGGTCATCACAACTACCCTCTCCCAAACCTTCATTGTGTGACTCAACAACTTGATTACCCTATACTTATTGCAATTTTAGATATCACCCTTTTTATTGTAAAGTGGAACCATCGTACTCCACCTTCATTCTTCGAGCATCTTCATTGTCTTGAAAATAATATTAAACAGCCCAATGAGCCACTCCAAACCTGCCCGCCCCGCGCTCTTTCAAAAGTCCACCGGGATTTCGTCTGGCCCAGTCGCGCTACCCGTGCACATCTTAAGCATTGCCCCTTCCACCTCCTCTATCGTAATCTGCCTATAATATCCAAAATTTCGCCGACTCTCGGAGTGTTCCAACTCACCCAGCACAATGCATCTATCCCCTTCCTAATTTTTAATAGAAAATGGTTAAATTTCTTTCAATAGGCAAATCCAATTGGCAAATCTAGAGTTTTTTAAGGGAAAATTTTAATTAAGCTCAAAGTTACTAGTCATTTTATAGGCAATCTAATAAGCCAATTTTTTTATGATAACATAGATCAATAAAAACCTACACTCAGAAACCTAATTATAATTTGATTTTCAATATATATATAAGTATGAATTACGATTCTTATCACTTGGCCCAGCAGCCCAATAAAAATGGCCTAGGTTTGAAGTCTTTACTAGGTTTGCCTCAAGTTGTATATAATTTGAAAGAAACTTTTCAACCTTTAACCCATTATTAAAGATAAACTTCTAGTTTTTTTTTCTTTTTTGCCAGCATACTCAAACCTCTCCACTCCCCTCTCTCTTCTTTCTCTCTAAATATTACAGAATTATTTTGTACACACTCGTGTTAATTGTTTTTGAGAACTCAAAAGAAAATTCCAAAAATAAATATTGTAACATTCTAGATTTTTTTTTCTCCGTACAGATTTGCACAAGGGCTCTTTAAGCATCGCATTCTATGTCAATTAGTTTTCGATTTTTGAGTTAATTAACAAAAAGAGGTTAAGGAACCACAATAAAATGTGGCCTATCAGTCCAATAACTATCAGATCTATCCTAAAACTATCAGATCTTGCCAAAAAGCGCATCTCTGTCGACCGCGTACCATATCTTCTTATTTTTCTCTATTTTTGTTTGATCTTTTGCTATTGGTGAAGCCCAAATTTGAATGCCAAAACCTCGCCGGAAAAATTCAACACTAGCAACTACTGAAAGTTGTAATATGATGATGGACAGAAGGTGTTTTCTAGTATAAGTTTATATAGGTAGTCTTTATACACACTTATACAATATTGTATAAATATGTATAAGCTTGTATATCTGCGTACAATATATTATATAAATTATGTATATTTTAAATATATAAGTGTGTATATATATTGTACGTGTATAATAGGCATCCATGTAAGTTTGACACTTTCTTCTCTTTTTCTTCTATCTTATTTTTCTAGTATACATTATTACTAATTGTATATAGAAGTTTATCAAAGTTATACATCATTATACATGTAAACCACATGTGCAGTTAAATCTAAATTAATATTTTATATATTTAATTTTTATTTCTTATCAAATAATCTATGTATAAATCGACTTTGCTTGTTGATTTATTTTCCAAATCACAAACGTGCAACAATTTTTTCAATTTTTATTTTTTATTTCTACTATATTGAACTTGGAAAAGAATAAAATTTAAGGTTTTCGAGTTTCATTATAAATGAATTTGAATATTTTGTTGCTGGAATAAGAATATATATATATATAAACTTGGGGAAGAAGAATAAAAAATCACCCAATTTTCGTGCTTGAAGATTTGCAGGAAACAAAATGCTCATTTTTTAAACTTTGGCCTATTGTTAATGGGCTATAGGTTTGCAAAGTTGTAAGTAAAAATTGCACTGATGCTCTATTTGGTCTCCCTCATTTAACTATACACATTTTTTTAAAAAGTTTTAAATTGTACCCACTTTCTAAACAACTTCACACCGTTTTCTCCTCTTCCTCCTCCTTCTTCTTTTTCTTCTTGACAGTGATTTTGTATGGTGTTTGTGAACATTTTTAAAGGTTGTTTATGATTTTTTTACAGTAGTGAACTATTATGACACTTTATTTTTTTTTAGTATTGCTTAGGGTTTCTTCTTCTTCTTTTTCTTAATTGCAAAATGAGTTCATTAGATTTATCGTTGTTTTGACAAATTGATGATTGGAGTTTGTTCCTAATGATATTTGGAGGTTATGGTTCAAATTTGAGCTCATTTAGAGTATATTTATGTATTAAATCGTATATTGGATTTTTGTAATTTGAAGAACAAATTTCTTTTTTTGGCCAATTTGCACTTCAGGCGTATTTGGCCTTAAGTGCATGAAAACGTTGGTTACACTTCAAAACTTTTGGCCTTAAGTGCATACTGAAGTGCAATTTTTCACTCCACACTTATTGTACTTAAGTGTAGCAAAATGTTTCTTGCACTTCAGACCTAAAGGCCTGAAGTGCATCTGAAATGCATATTTTCACTTCAGCCTTATTGGCCTTAAGTGTAGCAAAATGTTTGTTGCACTTCAGATATTTTGGCCTTAAGTGCATATGAAGTGTAATTTTTCTCTTCAGAATTGGTCGTAAGATGTGCGTACACACTACCCTCCCCAGACCCCACTTGTATGACTACACTTGGTCATTGTTGTTGTTGTTGACCCCACTTGTATTACTACACTGGGTCATTGTTGTTGTTGTTGTAGTAGACTTATTGGTCGTAAGTGCATGAAACCATTAGTTACAACTTTAGACCTATTTGGCCTCAAGTGCATCTGAAGAACAATTTTTTACTTCAGACATATTGGCCTTAAGTGAAGGAAGAAGTTCATTGCACATCAGACTTTTTGACCTTAAGTGCATCTGAAGTGAAATTTTTTACTTTAGACTTATTGACCTTAAGTGCATGAAAGCATTGGTTACACTTCAAACCTATTTCGCCTTAAGTGCATATGAAGTGCAATTTTTTCACTTTAGGCTTTTTTTCTTTTAATTTCAGACTTAATAAGTCTGAAATTGCTCATAAAGTGGGTGGACTTGCAAATTTTTTAAAAGTGATTATTTAACGACCCGGCCCGTCTTTATGGGAATTACCACCCCGTTACCTTGCATTTACATATTTTATGCTTTTATATCAGTATTAGAGTATATTGGGTGAGTTAGGAGTGATTCGGGTTGAAAATGAAGCAAATAGCATGTTTGAAGGAAGCTTGAATATGGGAAGTCAACCTAGAGTTGACTATTGAGTTAGAGTACTCGGAATCGGATTCTGATGATTTGACTAGTTTCGAGGGATCATTTATGACTTAGGAGAGCAATCGGAATCGAATTCGGAGGTCCAGTGTAGTTTTAGACTTGAATTGGCTAAGGTTGAATTTTGGCGAAATCCGAACGGTAAGTGAGATTTTGATATGGGGGTCGGAATGGAATTCCGACAATTTCTGTAGCTTCGTTATGTGATTTTGGATATGTCTGCAAATTTTCAGGTCATTCGGATGTCGTTTGATCGGGTTTTGGATTGAATGTTAGTTTCAGAAGTTTTGAAGAAACTTAGGCTTGAATCCGTGTGAAAATGGTGATTGTGATGTTTAGGATGGTGTTTTTATGATTGGAACAAGTCCGTATCATGTTTTGGAGTGTGTTGGTGATTTTCGTTGGAGTCCCGGGGGCCTCGGGATGGATTCGGACCATCAACGGGGCATTTGGAACTTGGAAAAACCTGCAGAAAATTGCAGGTCTGTGCAGCAAGAAATAAGCCTTCGCGTTCGTGTGGAGGCAGTCGCGTTCGAAGGCCTGGCGGGTCAAAGCATCGCGATCGCATGACTGGGCATCGCGTTTGCGTAGGCCAGGATTCTTGAGCTTCGCGATCACGTTCCTGGAGGTCGCGTTCGCGTAGGAGCTTGAGGAAATGCATCGCGTTCGCGTGAGGGGTGACGCGAACGCGTAGAAGGAAAATCAGGCGGCTGGGAACTTGTTCATCGCGAACGCGTTGGAGAGGTCGCGTTCGCGAAGGGTAAGCCAGAGCTGAGCATTGCGAACGCGTGGGAGGTCACGCGAACGCGTAGGGCAATGGGGTCTGGCAGTGAAATTAAATTGCAGAACCAGTGTAGTTGCGGGTTTCACACCCAAAACTCAAATTTTGAGCCCTAGAGAGAAGAACTCACGGGAAAACACTAGGATTTCATCGGGTAATCATCGGAGGTAAGATTCTTGACTCAAAAACATAATTTTATGGTAGAATTAACATCAATCTTCATGAATTTGGGTAGAAATTGTGAAGGATTGGGGCCTAGAAATTGAAAACAAAAATTTAGGTTTTGAAAGGCCAAACGAACTCCGATTTCGATAAATTTTATATGCACGGACTCGTGGCGAGATGAGGATTGCGTTGGTACTAATTTCGGAATTTTCTGAGCAGTGGGCCCGGGGTCGGGATTTACCAACTTAGTGTATTTATGCGAATTTCATGTAAATTGAAATGGGTTATGATTCTTTGACCCATATTTGATATAATTATTGTGGTTTGACTAAATTCTACGCACGAGGGAGCGAATTTCAAAGGAAAAGGCATCGCGGACGAGTCTACGGCCGACTAGAGGTGAGTAGTTTGTGTATATGGTAGCCTGAGGGTTCGAAACCCCGGCTTAGCACATTGTGACGCTAGTAGGGCGTGGCTCGCACACCGTGGCAGGTGCGGGATTGATTGTAATTGGGGATTGAGAATTGGTCCATCCCGGATATGGATAATATGTTATTAGTGATGGAAATACACTGTGTTTGACATATTTGTGGGCTGTAAGCCTTGTTTGGGGCCTTGTGCCGACCTGTAGTATCCCTAGGGGATAGTATATATGTGATAGCTATACTTGCTTAATCACTGATCTCAGTCCTGGAATTTGAAATCACAGTATTGAAATGCTAAGTCACTGGTTTTTGCAAATTAAATAAAAGTTAAAGTATTTTTCATAAATTATGAACTGGAAACTGGAAATAAGTAAATTGAGTTGTTTTGTGGCTTATCTGATTATTGTGGACTGAGGATGGATTGGGCTGCATGCCGCAGCGGTTATTATGATATGAGGATCGGGCTGCACTCCACAGCGGTATTTGCGCTTGGGCTGTAGGAGCCCCTCCGGAGTCTGTACACACCCCCAGTGAGCGCCGTCGACGTTAAATGGATCGGGCTACACGCCGTAGCGGGTATGTGCATTGCATTGCATCTTTATCTGTTGAATTATTCTGTGGTAGCTGTATTGTACTGTTGATACTAGTTCGTAGGAGATTCGGACTGTAGTTTAGCCTCATATTGTGGTATTCTGTGGATTTCCTACTTTCAGCTGCTTTTATATATTTATTACTCACTGAGTACTTAGTACTCACCCCTACTCCCTGCACCTTTGTGTGCAGATTCAGGTACTCAGAAGAAGTAGACGAGCACTCCAACTTTCACACAGTCATATCGAGTTGCTGATGTAGCTGTCGGCGTTCGCAGAACCTAGCTTCTCCTCTCTTTTTAGTTTTTATTTTATATTCAGACTTGAGTACTTCCATACAGTATTCTCTACTTTTGTTGGGTTTTGTTAGAGGCTCTAGACTTGTGACTCCGGATCTTTGGGAGTGTCAGTTGCTTTCGCACTTCTCAGTACTTTGTTCATTTTTATTATTATTGGAGTTCTTTTGACTCATATGTTCTCTTGGGTTGTCCATTTGGGACTGATATTCATTGTGATAAGTAATTGCTGGTCTGGCTGGCCTAGCTTAATTGTTGGGCGCCATCACGACCGGATTTGGGTCGTGACAGATTATAGGTTCAATTGTGACCCCAAAATCAAATATAGATACAAAAGCTCCAAATTATAATTAGGTTATCCTACTGTAATGTATGTGTGTGGACTGTATATTTATGTAATTCTCCCTATATATAACTTAAATTCTTCTTTAGTAATCATTCAATAAATGGCTCTGCACACAACATTGTCGAACTACACAGCCAATCGATTAGTGGCGGAAATAAAATTTTTAAGCGTCGTATAATTTTATTTTAAATTGACCTATAGAAAAAGGACAATAGCCTATGAACCTTACGGTTTATTGGTGTATATGAATTTCAAGATTTTTGGTTCAAATTCTCAAAGGAGGTGGGCGTCGGTCGGTTCGGATGGTCAGTATGAAAGTACGGTTCAATTTATCGGTTTTCGGTTTTGTATATTAATAACTAAACCAAACCAAAATATTTACAGTTCGGTGCAGATTCGGTTATTTTTTATTTAGTTTTTCGGTTATTAACAGTTCAAGATTTTTATATTCAATGTAGTTACGGATCTTTAATTGTAGCACATATTTTCACTGTTTCTAGTTGGCAGTTTGACACTCTTGAAATGAACGCTCTAATTGCTTTCTTTGATCAAGAACCAAAGTCACAATTAGCATTTAAGCAGAACTTGTGGATCATTATCATCACAGGTTATCACTTCAAATCAACAAAGAGAATAATATGGGTGACTTATTTCAACATTCGACTTATTTTACTGGAAGAGGAGGATGAGCATTGAGCAGCTATGAAAATACTGAGTGTTAGCAGAAAAGTTGGTCATGACATTACAAACACAAGTTTCAGAAGGAAAGCTAGCCAACTAGCTACTGCTAAATATGATGATCAAGTTGTTTTGCGTAAACAAAAAAAACAAACATCTAAAGTTTTAGCCAAAGCTTCGATTTTTCGGTTTTATCGAAAATCGAAATACCAAAATCGTTAACCGCACCAAATATCACAAATTTAATAATTTATAAACCGCATTTTGATCGAGTAACCGATTGAACCAACACCGAAACGAAATTTATGGTTCGATCAATTTTTTCGGTTCGACCGGTATTATGCAACCCCTACGAATGATTGTTAAAATGATTAGGACGAAGAAATAACAATATTGAGATCACAAATTTGAGTTCCATTTGCTTTATCTTGATTTTTAAAAATAGCCAGATTTACGACTAGTCGTTCAAAAATAGCTCAATTTCAAAAGTAATCGACATTTAGCCACTTTTTATGTAAAGATAAATCTAAGCGAAAACACTGTTTAAAACCCGAAAATATTCCAGTATATTATGCTGGAGTTCCAGCATAAGTATACTTGAACTCCAGCATATTATACTGGAGTTCTAGGATAGTATGCTGGAACTCCAGCATAATATGATGGAGTTCCAATAAAAATACACTATAACTCCAGCATAATTTACTGGAGTTTTAGCAAGTATAATGGTCCAGTATAATATATTGGAGTTTGGAACACTAGTGCTCGAGTTTCTAGTATAACAAAGTATACTAGTCCAACATAATATGCTGAAGTTCATACAAAAATGTACCAAAATTTAGTATATTATGCTGGACCAGTCTCTATTGCAGTAAAATAGTGGCTATTTTTTTACTGACTGATAAATACTGGTTATTTTTGATTGACCAGTCCGAAAACTGACTTTTCTTTTCCCTCGTAGCTATTGTCTTTGTTGCACACAAATAGACTCGAATACTATTGTTGGAAGTATTACAAAAAAATAAACAAATAAAAAAGTGGTTAGGCGATTGCAATCTACTATTTACTTCTATATTATCGTGTTGATAGAGGCACAGATATTATTGTCATGGGAATCATATCATTGATAATTTGTGTACTTTCTCATAGACGGCGAAGTAATTGTACGAATATCACACTATTTCAGACTTTTAACCACATTCAAGAGCTGATAAGAAGAAATTAATCATGCTTTAGGCATTATCCATATCTTTTTCATACTAAACGTTCTTATCCATATTACTAGATATTTTGGCTTCATTCCTTAACCTCATCCACTTTAATTCTCAAAAGAAAATTAAAGTTAAAATAAAGAAAAGTAGTGGACATTAAACACTATGGCGGATCCTGATTCGAGTGGCTAATCATAGCTAAACGTATGATACACGATAATCTTCATGTTAGTAAACTGTATTTCTAAACTAATTCTGAAAATATAAATGAATATAAACAATGATCATAAATAGAAATGACATAAATAATTCGACCTCACTAAATTTACAGTATTTATTTTTAAGGAATTTAATCATCTTCTAGTACCTAAGGTTATGAATTATTTCCTCCCAGGATAGAACGAATTGCACACCGGTGTAGTGGTACTTCAAACCATAGTGTTTCAGCAAACACAAATTCGGTAGTAAATCACACTTACCTTTGCTTTGTTTGATGCTAAAAGTATGCAGAAGAAGGAGATGAAACTCAGAAAATTATGGTGAAATTCTAAGCAGAATAGTGTTGCAATTATAGCCAAAGTTGGGCTGAAAAATGATTGTTTCTGCAAAACGATCACAACATAAATATCATTACATATATGGCTATTTACTCAACAATAAAGAAGAAAAATTGAAGGGTAGTTAATTTTCTGTTACAGAAACAGAAAACTAAAATTTGGATAACTGAAATGGATTTAATATTAATATTTATTTTAATATAAACAAATATTTAATAATATTTCTATTAATATTTTACTATTAACAAATAAATTTGGTCTAAAAATTAATGAATCAATCATTTGACCGAATTCGAATCCGAGCCGAGCGACGACGATGGCGCGAGACTTGCCTTCTACACTCTTTAAGAGATAGAAAAATAGCAATTGATTATATACCCATAAAAATGTTTTCTTCTTCCAATATGGACAATGTCCATTTACCAACGAGGAACTTAAAATTTCACTCAACATTTTCATTTCCCTCAATTTTTCATTCATCATCTTTTAAATATTTAATATATTAATTAAATACATCCAAAACCCAACACTTCATGCTAACAAAATTTCAAAATTCAAATTATTTATATTTTTTCAGCATTATAGCAAACATATATATATATATATATATATATATATATATATATATATATATATATATATATATATATATATATATAACTTACTGATTCACACTTTATCATACACAAATATAACGATTATGCACAGGTATTGTATAATTTCTAATCTTGTATGGTTAAATTATATTAAAACAAGTTATTGTTTAGGACAAATCCGATCTAGTAACTAAAAGATAAAGTAAATAAATTGTTATAAAAAGTCATATTATATGTTTATTTTTCTACACTGTCAATTTATATAAGACGTTGAGACGTAACAAATGGGCCAAATTAAGGGAACGGTGTCGATTGAATATATTGTAAGGATCTTTACATAAATAGTCGATCGGAATTATTTATATTCATAATCATTATACATAAATTATATATTGATCATACAAAATTGTATATATTATATATTCGTCATTTATTTTGTTTAAGCTGAGTAGACGACTTACTCCTCGTGTAGGGCAGAGTGTGGGGTCGGGGTCAGGGTGTGAGACGGGAGGTAGGAGAGGTAGAGGGGGCAGGGGAGCCTATAGGTTGAGAATCGGTTCATGGAACATAGATTCTCTAACGAGTAAGTCAATAGAGTTGGCGAAGATCCTTCAGAAGAGGAAGATTAGTATAGCGTGTTTCCAGGAGACTAGGTAGGTCGGATCGAGGGCAAGAAGCGCGGATGGGTATAAGTTGTGGTACTCTGGAGGCCTGAGGGGTAAGAACGGAGTGGGTATCCTGGTAGATAGCCACCTTAGAGAGTCGGTGGTTGAAGTCAGGCGGGTGAATGATAGACTAATGACCATTAAATTGGTGGTGGTGAGTGTACTTTAAATGTCGTTAGCGCGTACGCGCCGCAAGTAGGCTTGGATGAGAAGATTAAAAGGCGCTTTTGGAAGGGGTTGGATGACATCGTCCGTAGTATTCCGCTTTCCGGGAGGTTATTTATAGAAGGTGATTTTAATGGTCATATTGGGTCATCTGCATGTGGTTATAATGTGGTACATGGCGGCTTTGGTTTCGGGGAGCGGAACGGAGGGGGACCTTCGCTGCTGGACTTCGCCAAGGCATTCGATCTAGTTATTGCGAACCCTAGTTTTCCTAAGCGGGAGGAGCATTTGGTCACTTACCAAAGTTCGGTGGCGAAGACTCAGATTGACTATCTCCTTCTCAGGAGATGCGACCGAAGGTTGTGCTTGGATTTTAAAGTTATCTCAGGTGAGACCCTTGCGACACAACATAGGCTTTTGGTGATGGACATTGGTATTATCATAAAGACTAGGAAGAGGTCAGTACGAGGCCGTCCGAGGATTAGGTGGGGCGCCCTGACTAAGGATAATGCTCAGGAGTTGGCAGGAATGTTATCGGCAACGGGGGCTTGGAGAAGTAGTAGGGATGCAAACACTATGTGGGTGACGACGGCAGAATGTATAAGAAAGGCGGCGAGAGAGGTGTTAGGGATATTTGCGGGATGCACCGGGGGCCACGAAAGAGACTAGTGGTGGAATGCAGTTGTCCTAGGTAAAGTGGAAGCGAAAAAGGCGGCTTACTTGCGGTTAGTAGGGAGCACTAGCGAGGATGATAAAAGAGCAAACAATGAGATATATAAGGTGGCTAGGAGGGAGGCGAAGATGGCGGTTACGGAGGCTAAGACGACAACTTTTGCTAGAGAGGACGGCTCGGGATCTGGACCAAGTGAAGTGCATAAAAGATGATGACGGCAAAGTTTTGATGGGGGATGACCAGATTAAGAGGAGATGGCAGACCTACTTTCATAAACTTCTGAATGAAGAAGGGATCGGGATATTGTACTAGGTGATTTGCGAAATGCCGATAGCCCACATGAGATAAGTGATTGTAGGGACTTTGAGGTCGATGAGGTCATGGAGGCAATGCGTAAGATGAGGAGGGGCGGAGCTACCGGACCAGACAAAATTCTGATTGAATTTTGGAGATGTGTGGGCAGAGCAGGCTTGGAATGGCTTACTGGGTTGTTTAATGTTATATTCAAGACTAATAAGATGCCTGAAGAGTGGAGGTGGAGTACAATGGTTCTGTTGTATAAGAACAAATACGATATCCAGAGATATAACAACTATAGGGTATTAAATTACCGAGTCATACCATGAAAGTCTGGGAGAGAGTGGCAGAAATGAGAGTGCAAAGGACGGTGTCTATTTCAGACAACCAGTTCGGGTTCATGCCAGGGCGATCTACCATAGAAGCTATCCACCTTATTAGGAGGATGGTAGAACAATACATGGATAAGAAGAAGGATCTCCACATGGTGTTTATCGATCTAGAGAAAACGTACAACAGGGTCCCTAGGGAGGTCTTATGGAGATGCTTAGAGGTTTAAGGGGTCCCGGTTGCCTACATTAGGGTGATTAGGACATATATGATGGAGCTAAGACTCGGGTTAGGACTGTAGGAGGCAACTTCGAGCATTTTTCTGTTGATTCGGGGTTGCACCAAGGTTCTGCGTTTAGCCCTTTCCTATTTGCCCTGGTGATGGATGCCATAACGCATAATATTCAAGGGGAGGTGCCATGGTATATGCTAGTTGCTGATGATATAGTCCTAATTGACGAGACGAGATGTGGCCTGAACGAGAGGCTAGAGGTTTGGAGACATGCCCTTGAGTCTAAAGGTTTCAGGTTAAGCAGGACGAAGACGGAGTATCTCGAGTGCAAGTTTTGGACCGAGTCGACGGACGCGGGAGTGGAAGTGAGGCTTGACTCCCAAGTCATCCCTCAAATGGGTAGTTTCAAGTACCCTGGGTCAGTTATTCAGGGGACCGGGGAGATCGACGAGGATGTCACACACCGTATAGGGGTGGGATGGATGAAATGGAGGTTAGCTACGGGAGTCCTGTGTGACAAGAAAGTGCTATCGTTACTAAAAGGTAAGTATTATAGTGCAGTGGTTAGACCGACCATGTTGTATGGGACCAAGTGTTGGCTGGATAAGAACTCACACATCTAGAAGATGCAAGTAGCAGAGATGAGGATGTTGAGGTGGATGTGTGGGCATACAAGGATGGATAAGATTAGGAATAAAGTTATTCGAGAGAGGGTGGGCGTGGCGCACATGGAAGGCAAGATGCAAGAAGTAAGACTCAGATGGTTCGGACACATTCAGAGGAGGAGCATTGATGCACCAGTGGGAAGTTGCGAGTGGTTGGCGGTGGTGGGCACGATGAGAGGCAGAGGGAGAAGAAGCATGGGAAAGAAGTGATCAGGCATGACGTGACACAACTTAGGATTAATGAGGACGTGGCCCTTGACAGAGGATTGTGGAGGTCGAGCATTAAGGTTATAGGTTAGGGGGAAATGGGAATATTTCTACAGCGCGCTAAAGTGAGACTAGACAGTTAGTAGTTAGGCTTAAGATGCCACGGATCAACTACTGATGCAGGGCTTTATAATCTAGAAGTTAGTATACTTTCCTCTTTCTCGTATTTCCTATATTCCTTATATTGTTGTCATTTATTATTTATGTTAGTTTATGTTATGTTGTGTATTTTATATTATTTATTATGAGTCTATTGCTGGTACTAATATATCGTCACTTGTGTCCTTCTTGAATTGAGGGTCTCCTGAAAATAGCATGTCTGCCTCTCGGGGTAGGATTAAGGTCTGCGTACATATTAGTTTCCCTAGACCCCACTTATGAAAAAATACACTGAATTGTTGTTGTTGTTGAGTAGACGACTTATTTAAGTTAATTATTCTACAAAAGTCAAAGATTCAAATTTTGCCATTTAAGTGGTCCAAGATTGAGATGGGGCGACTAAAGGGTTATAGCCCCACAAGCCTTGGGCCATTTAGAATATTAGGCTGCTGTTTAGAGTATTATTCTCTTCGAGAAAACCTCAATTATCGCAAATCAGAATGACCAAATAATGGAAGGCAACACAGTTGCCTTAAGGAATCAAAAGTGACTCTATATTTATTTTGGAAATTCATAGGCAGATCTAATATTTAAGATCCATGAGTTCAACCTTTAATTAGTATTTTAATGTATTGCATTTTAAAAAAATTATGGGTCCATATGTGTTACTCTTTCTATTTTAAGTGTTTAGAAAAAAAATAAGACTTTTAAAACTTGTAATTTTAAAAACTTAAGTGGTAAAAGCTTTATGCGTATAATATTTATGTCATTGTAAAAGCTTCCTATTAAGTATTGTGAAAAAAATTAAAATTAAATTATTTCTACATATAAAAATATATCCTTTTTTTAGGCAAATCACAAATCTGATGTGAGTGAAACTGGCCGGTGTGCAACTTGCTTCCTTCTTGTTGCTTTTCAAATTACATATTGGCAAAGGCTTTACTTTAAAGCTTTCCTTTTCTTCAACAAATTTTCATTGTTAATTCATGTCTAATCATATTGTTGATCAATTGAATTGGCCACATTTTGACACGAGCGTCCAAAGTAAGCTACGGAAAATATTTTTATTTTATTTACCAAAAGTTCTTATCTTATTTCTAATATCATGATTTTATGCCATAAAAAATATCATAATACATTTAAAATTACAAATTTTAATTTATTTATTTTTTAAATTTCGTGTCAATCAAATATATGTCACAAAGTTGAAACATTGGGAATATTTCAACGCAAAAATAGTACTTAAATATAAGGGTGAAATTAAAAAATAACCAGACTTATAAGTGGTAATTGAAAAATAGCCACATTTTCAAAAGTAGTAGAAATTTAACCACTTTTCATGTAAACATAAATCTGAACGAAAATATTGTTTAAAGTCCGAAAAATATTCCAACGTAATATATTAGACGTCCAGCATAATATACTGGAGTTACAACATAATATGATGGAAGTTCATACAATAATGCTTCAATATCTAGTATATTATGCTTGAACTTTTCGTATGTTGGAAGTTCATACACATGTGCAGTAATTTCCGGTATATTATGCTGAAACTTTTCGTATTGTTGCAAAATAGTGACTATTCCTTAATGACTTTGCAAACGCTGGCTTGAATTCCAGTTCGAAAAATGGCTAACCCATGTTATTTCACTTCGTACAACGCGTGGATGCAGCCCATCACCGTTGCATCCCCTGATTAATAATTTGATCTTCCCTTTTCCTATTTTTCTTTTAGCTTCTCCTATGATCAGGCCTAAAATTAGGTCTACGACTAAGAAGATTTTTCAGATTAAGCTTTAGATTTTATGGGGCAATTTACAAACGAAAGGCGACTCTATCATGAATATTTTCAAATGGCCGGTGTGCAATTATTTGTTCTTGTCTTAATCTAGAAACGTGATCCAAAATTTAGAATTACGTAGTAATTGATTCCAACTAGGGATAATTCAGTATATGTATTATAGATTTAAATTGTATATAGTAAAATTCTAATTTTTTTCTACATATTATTTATGTAACTATAGATTAAAATTGTATATAATAAAATTCTAAAGAATTTTTATATATTATCTATGAAACAATAATTTAACGGATCACATATTATTTCATAAATTATTGTATCGATTAATTTTACTATAGCGAGTTGCTAGCAATTGTCTTTTAAATGAGTAGCTTTTTGGATGAACATTCTTGACATGCACAATCTGTGCACAGAAGTTATACTCATAAATATACACTCGCGTACAGTTTTTACTAACCTGCGACGACTAACAATTTGAAAGGTTTTAATTTAAAACGTTCTATTTTCTCAAATAATGATCGTTAATTCATATATAGAATAATGTCTCAAAATCACCCAATCGAACAGTAATCGAAGCTCTACTGAAGCTAGAAGTTGAGCTTCAATGGCGATAAGGCTTCAACCTTCACGTCACAAGCACTCACGGAGAAGGAGAGAGAGAGCACATTGAGAGAAGAATCTAGAACATTAGGAATAACATCAATCACTAACTAAGTGAGAGATTGTTAAATAGTTAGGTGTTTGATGGGAATATTTGAGAAGAAGATGTTTTGTTCCTCATTGGAAAAAAGAAAGAAAGGAATAGGTGTTTAAAATTACTTCTTTGTCTTATATAGTTTGAATATTTTGAGAGTATTTTGGAGGAAAATTGGAATTTGACTATGTTATTAATAATCAAGATTGGGCACTTGGGCACTTGGACTTTGGGCCAATTAAGTAGCCTGAATTAATATTTTAGATGCCCATTATTTGATCAAGTAAAAACATTTTTAGCCTTTTTAATTTCAGAAAAATATTTTAATTTTTTTTTTTAAATTCAAAAGAAGGTGGCTATTGGTTTTAAAAGGTGCTTGTTATGAAGAGATAAGTTTGTTAATTCCAACATACTCCTAAATGTATTATAAATACCTATTTTATCTCCAAAACGAAATCATCTAGAAAAAAAATTCATCTCTTTCTCTTCTACTTATTTTCTAAAACTCTCAACCATTTTGTTCTTGTGGAAATTCGAGTTCATTACAGAAACTCGAATTTCAGAGGTTTTGTAGAATCCTGAAGGAATTCTGCCATAATCCGCAACAAAATTGGGAGGCTTAAATTCCTTTAGGACAGTGACTACACTATCAAGGCCTAATTATTTCGTCCCATATTCTATTATAATTTTCTAAAAGTGGAGCCTCCACTATATACAATACAATTGTATGAGCTTAAGCTAAGACTAAACTAAGCTAACCACTAACTAACAAGCTGACTAAGCTAATCACTAACTAACAATAACAAGCTAATCGGTACAAGTGTGTATAACTGTCATAACTAACTACTTAACTAACTAGTTGGTATGAAAAACAATTAAAGTTCTTAACACACCTTCTCAAGTTGGAGGTATAGCTAACACTGACAACTTGCCCAATATAGCACTGTGTTTAATCCTTGTCAAGGCCTTAGTTAAAACATTTGCGAGTTGGTCATCAGTACTGATATAACGAAGAGAGATCAAGCCTGCTTGTAGTTGATCACGCACAAAGTGACAATCGACCTTTGTATGCTTGGTTCTCTTATGAAATACTGGATTCCTGGCAATGTATAATGCAGACTAGCTATCGCATTAGACTGAAATAGGTTATGAGAAAGGGACAGTCAGTTCTTCAAATAACTTGCGTAACCACACTTACTCTCCTACAACTTTTCTCAAGGCTTGATACTCTGCCTCTGCAGAAGATAGTGAGATATTCTCTTGCTTTTTAGATTTGCAGCTGATGGAGTTGTTGCCCAACAAGACCAAATAACCACTGATGAACCTCCTAGAGTCTGGACAAGTAGCCCAATCAGAGTCACAATAAGCTCTGACTGTGTGGTCATCATCCTTTGACATGAAAATTTTCAGAGTAGGATCATTCTTTAGGTACCTTAACAAATGAAATGTTGCCTTCAAATGGGGTTCCCTGGTCTCCTGCATAAACCGACTTAAGTGTTGAACACCATATGTTATGTCCAGCCTAGTATTGGTCAAGAAATTTAGCTTACCTACTAGCTTCCTGTAGTAAGTAGGACCTTGTAGTATTGTTCCCTCCTTGACCTTTAGCTTTACATTTGGATCCAAAGGTGAAGAGCATGCCTTGGGTTCCAGGCAATCATACTCCTTTAGTAGGTCTAATACAAACTTCCTCTATGATAAAATGGTTCCATCTTCCTTGTACATAATCTCTAGTTCCAAGAAATAATGAAGTTGTCCCAAATCCTTAATCTTGAACTGCTCATGCAGGAAAACCTTGAGCTTAATGATCTTTTGTTGATCAGTCCCTGTTAACAACACATCATCTACATATACAACAATATACACTGAAGCACTTCCATTCCTCTTATAGAACAGTGAATAGTCATACATGGAGTGTGTGTATCCTCTTGAGTAAAGTGCCTCAGTCAATTTTGCATACCATTGTCTACTTGCCTGCTTTAAACCATAAAAAGACTTATTCAGTCTGCAGACTAAACATGGCTTCTCTATTACTATCCTATGTGGCACCAGCATGTATACCTCCTCATTGAGATCTCCATGCAAGAAGGTATTATTTAAATCCAGCTGTGAAATGAGCCATCCCTTCTTGGTTGTTGTAGCTATTAAGGCCCTTACTGTTGTCATTTTCACAACCGGTGAGAAAGTTTCTGGATAATCTATTCTTGCCTGTTGAGTGTATCCTTTAACAACCAATCTAGCTTTGAATCTCTCAATGCTACTATTTGCTTTGTGTTTTACCTTGTATACCCATCTATAACCAATTGCTTGTTTCCCAGGTAGAAGCATCACTAAATCCCAGGTATGGTTGGAATGCAATGCATCAAATTCTTGCATCATAGCAGCTTGCCATGTAGGATGATTAGCTGCATCCTCATATGATGATGGTTCCATGTCATGACAAATATTTTCACAAGAGCTTGACTATCAGGAGTTAGTAGATCAGAGGCAATGTGATGATTTATAGAAAACAAAGCATTTAGGGAAGTGGAGTTATTCTTGAGCTGAGGTAAGGAATGGACATAATCTTGTGAATATGTGGGGAGTTTGTGAGCCCTATTTGACAGTCTAGTTGGATGGATTTGTTCTGCATTGGCTTGTTTAATGTTGTGTTTTGATGGTGTATTATATGGTGAAGGGCTAAAAGTTCGAGGAGATAAAGCACTAGATGTATATATAAGTGACATATAAACATGTGTGCTATCTACATTTCTTTGATTACTCAAGACTTCAGGGGTCTGTATGGTATTTGTGTTTTCAGGAAGTTGTTTATTAAGAGAATCAATGAAAGGAATTGGATAAAAGACATGTGACTCTGAGGACTTGCTCATACTACAGTTAAAAGGAAACATTGACTCATTAAACACCACATCTCTAGAAATGTGAATCTTTCTAGTGGATAGGTTTAGAACTTTATACCCCTTTATGTTGAAAGGATCTAACAAAAACATGAGGTGTGGTCCTGGGATTGAACTTGTCCCTATGTGGTATTGGAAGAGTGGGATAGCATAGGCAACCAAAACTCTTGAGATTGGAGTATTTGGTTTCCTTTATACAATAACTCATATGGTGTTTTATTATTGATGGAATTCGATGACAATCTATTTATTATGTATGTAGCACAAAGGACACATTCACCCCAATATCTTAGAGATAGTTTGAATTGGAAAGTAGGGCTCTAGCTATTTCAAGGAGGTATTTGTGTTTTCTTTCCACCACACCATTCTGTTGTGGTGTGTATTTGATGAATAATCCATTTGCATTGGAATAACATGGTTGTTTTTCTACTGGTAAACTCCGGTCCATTATCTGATCTTATGGACTTAATATTAACACCAAGCTGGTTTTCCACCAAAATTATGAAATTTTTAAGAACATCAACGGTATTACTTTTACTGGATAAGAGATGTTTCCATGTAGACCTACTATAATCATCCACTATGGTGATAAAGTGCTTGTGTTTATCATGTGTAGGAACATGATATGAACCCCATAGGTCAACATGCAAAAGCTCAAAAGTTCTGTTAGATGTACAGATTTTCTGATGGTAGTCTTTCTTGTCTAGCCATTGGACAAATGATGCAGCTGAGGGTTGTTTAGAGGAGAAATTAGCAGGTATATAGGCAATCCTTTTCATTTTCACAAAAGGGACATGTCCAAGTCTATTATGCCACAGTACATTCACATTATTTTCAGACCAAGAATGAGAGAAAAAGCCAGGCAATTCAGAAGACAGACCTTCACAAGGAACATGCTTATTAGCATTTGCACATGAATTATTCACAATTGGAAAGGGGACACACTTGTTGATATGAACTGGTATATCTATAATATGAGAAGGACAGTGTGTATCACAAGTGCAACAAGTAGAAATGACAGGAAGTTTAGAATTGTCCTTTTCTGCAAGGCTTACATTGATTTTCCTCAAGCAGCTTGGGCATAGGATGTACAACCCATCCCTCACTTTACCAATCACTAGAGGCCTCTTTATTGAAGAGGCCTCCAATACATAACAAAGTTTGAAAAAGGCAATAAGGCAACTTAAATGAGATGCTAAGGAGTGAACATAGATTAGATTGTATATGAAAGTGGGAGCATACATCCCCTTATCTAGAGTGATCTTAGAGTTGAGGATTACACTACCTATTTCCATCACTTTTACTTTATACCCATTTGGAAGTATGACTAGCTGGGGATAAGGTAAGTTAATTATATTGGTTAATAAGGATCTATTGAAGGTCATATTGTTTGATGTCCCTGAATCTATAATCCATGAGTCGGCTTTGTTTTTGAAACATCCGCACGAGAGTGTGCCAAAATCAATTGAAGAAGTGCAGGCAATCATACCTGCAAAATTTGTTGTTCCTAAAGTAGCATTGACACTAACTCCATGGACTCATATTTCTGATGACTGAAATTATTGCAGTAGATTCACCAATCGGCTATACTCCTCTTGGGTAAGACTCACATTATGAGGATTGTCATGACTAACATACTTATCATTTTCTGAAGGTTGAGAATCAGTGGCTGCCACATGTGCATTGGCCAATGTCATGTTGCCTTTATTGAATATGTTAGTATTATTGTTATTTGAGTTGTAGTCGTAATTGGGACATTGTCTTGTGTTTTAATTGAAGCTACTTTGACATGTGTTTGGATTCTGATTGTGGCCAAAATTATGTGGATATCCATGAAGCTTGTAAAAATTTTCTTTGGTGTGTCCTGGCCTCTTACAGTAGTCACATAAAGGTCTATTTCTATTTTTATGGTTGTTGTTGGGAGAATAATTTGTTTTGAATGTCCCAAGTCTGATTGTGTTGGCATTCAAAGCCGATGACTCAAGTACCAAACGGCCAACATGCTTGATTTTTCTCTGCCTTTCTTCTTGTATTAACAGAGAAAAGGCTTGAGCAATTGAGGGAAGATGATTCATCATTAGTATGCTACCTCGAACAACAGTATATGTCTCAATTAATCTCATATGAAATTGTATGAGTCTCCTATCTTGTTCTACTTTATGCATACTCTTTTTAGCTCCACACGAACAGTTGTAGGTGTAGTGAGACTTAACAAGTAATGTACTGAGTTCCTCTCATAGATTTTTTATTTTTGTATAATAATTAGTGATATCAAAGGATCATTGAGATAGATCATTGATCTCCTTCCGAATTTGGTACAGCTTTGTCCCATTTGTTTGGTCATATCGATCCTCAAGCTCTCTCCACAATTCGAATACATCAGCTACGTACTCAACATTGTCTGCAATCTCTTTGGTAAAAAAGTTTAAGATCCGTGATATGACCATGTCGTCACACCTTTCCCATAAGTAAAATTTTGAAGAATCTAGATCTTGTCTTTTACACTCTCCATTAATAAATCCCAGTGTGTTCTTCATAAATATGCTCGCATCACGCCTCTTCTCCATGATCGATAACCAAAGACATCAAATGGAGCAGGAACTAAGGTTGCCCCAGGATTATCATATGAATATATGTATAGAGGACTACTAATGTCAATACGTGACTGATTTGGAGGTTCATTCACTGTTTGGTACTGGTTAATCATCGCTCTCACCAGATGTCATATTGGCGATGTATAGAAAAACTAAGAGGCTTTGATAACTAGAATGTAAGATGACTAGAGTTTAACAATATCTCTCAAAATATCATGAATTTAAAGTAAGAACAAAACTTGTCCTTAAGTTATCACTCAAAATTCATGGAGAAATGAAACTGCATGTGTGCGATCCAGTTCGAAAGGTCATCAACATAGAGAGAACTGGCAAGTTTCGTTAACCGAATACAAAATCTAAGCTCGTCGCTCTTATAACATCTCAAAATCACCCAATCGAACAATAATCGAAGCTCTATTGAAGCTAGAAGTTGAGCTTCAATGGCGATAAGACACGTCACAAGCACTTAGGGAGAAGAAGAGAGATATATCACATTGAGAGAAAAATCTAGAACATTAGGAATGAATTCACTAACTATGAAAGTGAGTGGAGCCTCCACTATATACAATAAAATTGTATGAGCTTAAGCTAAGACTAAACTAAGCTAACCACTAACTAATAAGCTGACTAAGCTAACCACTAACTAACAATAACAAGCTGATTGGTACAGCTGTCATAACTAACTAGTTGGTATGAAAAATAATTAGAGTTCTTAACATAACGTAAACCAACTAAATTTATCAGACATAAAATACGAACCCAAAAAAAACTAAAGCTAGATATATACGGGAAATAACTTATTAGTTATTCAATGCATGAGTTGAGGGTTTACACTTGGCAAGAGTTGTATTGACCAATTATTTGAGTAACATACGACGTACAAAGGCGGATCCAGAATTTAAATTTAATGTTTAACTTTTAAGATTCTCAATATTGAACTCATTGTACTGTTAATATTAAGAGTTCATATTTAATATTTATTAGAATTTTAGTATGTTTTTACATATATATATATATATATATGAGTTCAAATGAACTCGTAACTAAAGGTCTACATTCACCCCTACACAAAGTAATATTACGAATTTTTTTTCATGAAAAACCTGTCACGACCCGGATTTTCCCCACCATATGGATCGTGATGGCGCCTACTCGTGGCAGCTAGGCAAGCCAATTCACTCACCATTTTTTTATTCATACCATCATTTTTGTTCTCATATTTAATAGCAAGAAATGATACTAAAAAATTTTAAATGCGGAAGTCTTTCGAATAAGAGACGAATAATAATAATGTAAAGCAACTGACATAAATCCTCTACCCAAGATGTGGAGTCACAAACTCATGAACTACTAATGAGTAACTACACATAATGGTCTGAATAAAAATAAATAATAACCGTCTATCTCGGAGCAATGAGACCACAACAATAACAAAAATAAATAGAGGAAACGCCGGGCCTGCGGACGCCTGCAAGCTACTTCGGTCTCGGAAGTAAGGTAATCCCGCTATTGAACTACGGCTGCTGCTCCTGCTCAAAACCTGGACCTGTGCAAAAACGCACAGAAGTGCAGTATCAGCATAATCCGACCCCATGTGCTGGTAAGTGCCTGGCCTATCCTGGCGAAGTAGTGACAAGCCTAGGACTAGACACTCACATAAACCTGTGCAGTTCTATATATGTATATACCACAAAATAACAGAATTATCGAATAACACAACTAACAAAGGAGGTAACATGCTGGGGTGGAACACAATCAGCAACACATAATAAATCAGTAAAGAGAATTAGAGTGTAGTAAAAACACCTATCACCAAAACAAGAAATTTAAATGGTTGCACGGCATCACCCTTCATGCTTTTACTCTCATCCTCACCAAATAATCAGATAAAAGTGCACGGCATCACCCTTCGTGCTTTTACTCTCATCCTCACCAAATAAGCAAATAAAAGTGCACGGTATCACCCTTCGTGCTTTTACTCTCATCCTCACATCCATGGCACAACATGATCCTTCGTGCATAGTTTAAATAATAACGGTACAGAATGTTCCTTCGTGCATAAATAATAAACATGGCATGGAATGATCCGTCGTGCATAATAAGTATAACAAGGCACAGAATGATCCTTCGTGCAAACATAAGTAAAAATGGCACGGCATCACCCTTCGTGCATTATCACTCTTCCTCACCCAAATAACAATCACAGTTAAGGGCAAAAGAATGAAACAAATAATATGAACCGTCCCGGCAAGGGAAACAATAATCATCACAGTAAAGTCCCGGCAAGGGAAACAATATTCAACTTCATAACCCGGCAAGGGCTCAAGAACATGACTTAAAAACATCTCACATTAACTCACAACATATGTCAACAAACGACTCACGGTCATGCTAGACACCAGTGTATAGATGCTCGTCACCACAACCTATACACCACACTCGATCACATAGCAATTAGCACATTCAATCATATTCCCTCAAGCTAGGATAGATCAAACACTTACCTCAAGCCTTAAAGTCCAATTAACCTTCAACTATCGCTTTACCTCAAATTTCAACCTTCAACCCGCTCGAATCTAATCACAATTGGTTCAATTACTTCAATAAATGCTATATAAATTGGTTTGGATGCATAAAAATGGTTTTCTCAAAGTTTTACCCAAAATTTCCCAAAATGCCCCCGGTTCCACGTGGTCGAAACTCGGGGTTCGGACCAAAATCCGATTACCCATTCCCACACGAGTTCAATTATATAATTTGTTTCGAAATCGGACCTCAAATCGAGGTCCAATTCCCTAATTTATGAAAAACCTAGGTTCTACCCAAAAACAACAATTTCAACCATGAAACCCTTTGATTTCTCATGGAAAACATGTTTAATGATGTTAGGAATTAAAAGAGTTGAGTAAAAATTGACTTACAAGTGATTTGGAGTGATATTGCTCTTGAAAAATCGTGTGTGGTGTGTTGGGTTTTGAAAGAATGGTGAAAAAGGGTTTAAAAATCGTTTAAGTATCAGATTGCACAGCTGCAGATATGGGAATTGCGAACATTTACTCGCAATTGTGAACATAGCAGGTCCTGACTGCGGGTGTCGTATTTGCGAGAGAATGGTTCGCATTTGCGAACCTGTGCCTTACCTGACAGCCTCGCATTTGCGATATTTAGTTCGCATTTGCGAACTTAAGGGTTTCCTGGGCAACATCGCATTTGCGAACCAAGACCATTCAAGGTCCTCTTCGCACTTTCAAATTATTATTCGCTTTTGCGAACCTAGGCTGTTTCTGGGACCTTTCGCAATTGCGGGTAATTGTTCGCAATTCCGAAGATATCAGCTGGGGAAAATACCAGATGTGTTATTTTTTAAAATATGCTCTAACGGCCTATCAAATCTTTACCCGAGCCCTCGTGCTCCAAACCAAACATGCACACAACCTCAAAAACATACTACGAACGTGCTCGCGTGATCAAATCACCAATATAACATCGTTTTCATAGAATCAAGCCTCAAATTCATGATTTCTTCTTTTAAACTTCATAAACTTTCAAATTTGGAACTCATGGTTCAAAACACATCAAACGACGTTTAAATGCCGTAAAAATTTGCAGGAAGTACTTAAATAATATTTAAGACTTGTATCGGGCGTCAGAACAAAAATACGAGTCCGATACCATGGTCTTTTAATCAATTTTCATTTAATAATTTCAGTAAAAACAATTTAAGAGGAAAATTCATATCTTGGGCTCTAGGGCTCAGAATTCGACTCCGGATGCATGCCCGAGTCCCATATTTTCCTACCGACCTTGCAGAACCGTCCGATCTCGGGTCCGAGTCCGTTTACCAAAAATGTTGACCGAAGTCAACTATATCAATATTAATATCAAATTTCTTCAAATTTTCCATGGAATTCACATATTCTAGCACAAATGTTTTTTGGCTATATGCCCGGACTATGCACGTAAATCGAGGAAATATAAAATAAGGTTTTTAAGGCCTCAGAAGCGCGGAACAAATGTGGAAGACAGGTGATGACCATTTGGGTCGTCACATCCTCCACCTCTAAAACAACTGTTCGTCCTCGAACGGACAAGAGAACGAAGTACCTGAGTTGGAGAACAAATGTGGGTAATGGCTCTGCATATCAGACTAGGACTCCTGGGTCGATGCCTCAGGAGGCTGACCTCTCCACTGAACACACACAGAAGGAAAACTCTTCGACCTCAACTGTTGAACCTGCTGGTCTAGAATGGCCACCGGCTCCTCTTTGTAAGATAGATCATTGTCCAATTGGACAGTACTGAAGTCTAACACATGTGTAGGATCGTCGTGGTACCTCCGAAGTATGGATACATGAAAAACTGGATGTACGGATGATAAGCTAGGTGGTAGTGCTAGTCTGTAAGCTACCTCTCCCACTCGGTCCAGAATCTCAAATGGACCAATATACCTAGGACTGAGCTTGCCCTTCTTTCCGAACCTCATCACGCCCTTCATAGGCGATACCCGGAGCAATACCCGCTCACCAACCATGAAATCCACATCCTTGATCTTACGATCCGCATAAGTCTTCTGTCTGGACTGAGCTGAATGCAATCTTTCCTAGATAGTCTTGACCTTGTCTAAGGCCTCTTTAACTAAGTCTGTACCCATCAACCGAGCCTCTCTCGACTCAAACCACCCGACTGGAGACCGATATCGCCTACCATACAATGCCTCAGATAGTCACACTAGCTATTCCAGGTAATCCAAGGATCGAGTGGCGAGGCCGGACTGATTATGTGTCCGACAGGGTGATTTCTTATATTAAGGCCCAACGAATGATTGGCAAGGGTTGTTTATCTTATTTGGCCTTCATTAGAAATGTTGAGGCTGAGACACCCAGTCTTGATTCGGTCCCCGTTGTGAGGGAGTTTCCGGATGTATTTCCAGCAGACCTGCCGGGCATGCCGCCTGACAGAGATATTGACTTTGGTATTGACTTGGTGCCGGGCACTCACCCCATTTCTATTCCTCCCTATCGCATGGCACCAGCGGAGTTAAAAGAATTGAAAGAACAACTTCAGGAACTCTTAGATAAGGGTTTCATTCGCCCGAGTGTGTCACCTTAGGGTGCACCTGTGTTGTTCGTGAAGAAGAAAGATGGCACAATGAGTGTGCATTGATTACAGGCAGCTGAACAAGGTAACAGTGAAGAATAAGTACCCATTGCCTCGTATTGAGGACCTATTTGATCAGCTCCAGGGAGCTAGTGTATTTTCTAAGATTGATCTTCGATCGGGCTATCATCGGTTGAAGATCAGGGACTCGGATATTATGAAGACAGCGTTCAGGACGCGATATGGGCACTACGAGTTCCTGGTGATGTCTTTCGGGTTGACTAATGCCCCAGCTGCATTCATGCACTTGATGAATAGTGTATTTCGGCCGTACCTTGATTCTTTTGTGATTGTGTTTATTGATGATATTCTGGTGTATTCACGCAGCCAGGAGGAGCATGCACAACACTTGAGGGTGGTATTGCAGAGGTTGAGAGAAGAGAAGCTTTATGCAAAATTCACTAAGTGTGAGTTCTGGCTTGATACTGTCGGTTTTCTGGGACATATAGTGTCCAGTGATGGTATTCGGGTTGATCCACAGAAGGTCGAGGCAGTGCAGAATTGGCCCAGACCTTCCTCGGCTACAGAGATTCGGAGTTTTCTCGGCTTGGCAGGCTATTATCGCCGGTTTGTTCAGGGTTTTTCATCTATTGCTTCACCGTTGACTAAGTTGACACAGAAGAATGCTCCATTTGTGTGGTCTGATGAATGTGAAGAGAGCTTCTAGAAGCTCAAGGAGGCTTTGACCACAGCTCCAGTACTTGTGTTGCCATCACCCTCAGGGTCATATACGGTGTATTGTGATGCTTCTAGAGTTGGGCTCGGTTGTGTGTTGATGTAGAAGGGTAGAGTTATTGCATATGCTTCTTGTCAGCTAAAGCCCTACGAGAAGAACTATCATGTTCATGATTTGGAGTTAGCTGCTATTGTTCATGCCTTGAAGATTTGGAGGCATTACCTATATGGTGTATCTTGTGATGTATATACCGACCACCGCAGCCTTCAGCATTTCTTTAAGCAGAAAGATCTAAATTTGCGACAGCGGAGATGGCTTGAATTGCTTAAAGACTATGATATTATTTCATTTTCAATCCAAATCATTCCTAACTCACCCGATTGTAACGACCCGGCCCGTCGTTACGGGAATTACCACCCCGTTACCTTGCATTTACATATATTATGCTTTTAAAACAGTATTAGAGTATATCGGGTGAGTTAGGAGTGATTTGGATTGAAAATGAAACAAATAGCATGTTTGAAGAAAGCTTGAATATGAAAAGTCAACCAAGAGTTGACTATTGAGTTAGAATGCTCGGAATCGGATTCTGATGATTCGGATAGTTCCGGGAGGTAATTTGTGACTTAGGAGAACAATCGGAATTGAATTCGGAGGTCCGGTGTAGTTTTAAGCTTGAATTGGCGAATGTTGAATTTTGGCGATAACCGGATGGTAGGTGATATTTTGATCCGGGGGTCGGAATGGAATTCCGACAATTTCTGTAGCTCCGTTAGGTGATTTTGGATGTGCCTGCAAAATTTCGGGTCATTCGGACATCGTTTGGTCGGGTTTTTGATCGAATGTGTAAATCGGAAAGTTTTAAGAAATTTAGGCTTGAATCCGTGTGTAATTGGTGATTTTGATGTTTAGTATGGTGTTTTTATGGTTGGAATAAGTTCGTATCATGTTTTGGAGTATGTTGGTGGTTTTCGTTGGGGTCCCGGGAGTCTCGGGATGAATTCGGGGGTCCAAACGGACCATTGTTGAAAGAAAAGAGAAAAATCTGGTTGCTGTCATAACCTCAGCAGACAATTGCTCTCCGCGATCGCGGGGATGGGGATGCGATCGCGTAGAGCGGGGAGATAAGGCATCGCGATCGCAGGGTAAGAGTCGCGATCGCGTAGAATTGATCGGGTGTTGATCGCGATCGCGGGCCAATATACGCGATCGCGTAGAAGAAGAAATGGGTCCAGGAGAAATATGCTACGCGATCGCAGGAGTGAAGGATGCGATCGCGTGAGGCAGGGTGACTGTGCTTCGCGATCGCGTGAAGGAAGTCGCGATCGCGTGAGGCCGTGAATTTGAGCATCGCGATCGCGTGAGGAAGATCGCGATCGCGTAGAAGAACCTGTTCTGGCAGTGAACTTAAGTCCAGAAACAGAGAGTTACGGGTTACACCCCCAAAACTCAATTTCAAGCCCTGGAGAGAAGATAACTCGAGGAAATCACTGAGAAGTCATCGGGTATCGTCGGAGGTAAGATTCTTGACTCAAAAACATCAATTCATGGTAGTATTAACATCAATCTTCATGAAATTGGGTTGAAATCTTGAAGAAATGTGGCCGAAGTTTTGAAAACGGGATTTTTGGATTTGGGAGGCCATTTGAACTCCGATTTCGATAAATTTTATATGCACGGACTCGTGGCGAGATAAGGATCGCGTTGGTGCTAATTTCGGAATTTTCCGAGCAGTGGGGCCCGGGGTCGGGTTTTACCAACTTAGTGTAATTATGCTAATTTCATGTAAATTGAAGTGGGTTATGATTATTTGACCCGTATTTGATGTAATTATTGTGGTTTGACTAGATTCCACGCACGAGGGAGCTAAATTCAAAGGAAAGGACATTGCGGAGTAGTCGTCGCGCCGTATTGAGGTGAGTAATAGATGTGGGTGATGACCAGCGGGTTCGAAACCCCGGTATACCACTTTGTGACGTTGTATAGCGGCGAGACACGCACACTCTTGAGAGTGCGGGGTCGATCATGAACTGGAGACTACATATTAGTCCAACCTGTTGATATTGTATTATTGGCTATTCTAGAGCCGTCGAACCTCCTTCTCGGATGGTTGCATATATGTATATATATATTGTGATAATGGCCACTCTTGAGCCGAGGAACCCCCTTCTTGGGCGGTTGATTATACATGTGGGCCGTGAGCCGGTTATTGGATCCCGCGAGGATCGTTATCATTGTCTTATCACATAGACATGCTAGTTTACTACTAGTCCGCAGCTATTTTTGTTATTATGCTAATTCCAATCTCTGGAACTTGGTATTACTGTTTTCTAACTGAAAAATGATAAAAGAGTTTTCAAAAACTACTTTTGAGCCTGCGAGGTTGTATCTGCATATTAGCTGACTAGTAGTGGATCGGGCTGCACGCCGCAGCGAGATATATGTTGGATCGGACTGCACGCCGCAGTGATATCTCTATGAGATGTGCTTGGGCTGTAGGAGCCCCTCCGGAGTCTGAACCCCCACAGTGAGCACGGGTACCCAAAATTGGAGTCGGGCTACACGCCGTAGCGGTCATATCATGCATTGCATTGCATTTAGCTACATCCGCTAGCTGTTATGCTATTTATTGGTATTTGTTGGTACATGTACAGTGAATATTGATTCTATGACAGGGTAGCTGATTATAGTTTTACATAGTGCTTTATTGCGGATTTCTTATCTGCGCTGTCTTACCCTTGTTTATTACCACCGAGTCTGGCAGTACTCATTTTACTCCCTGCACCTTGTGTGCAGATCCAGGTACCTCTCAGCAGTGATCCAGTAGCTGTGCGAGGCGACGTTTGTGGATATCCGAGGTAGCTGCAGAGTCCGCAGGACCCGATATTCCTTTCTACTGTCTTTTGATTCTGTATTGACGTTTCTTTCCGCACTTGGTATTTTGTAAACCTTTATACATTCATGTTCAGTAGAGGCTCATGACTCTTGACCCTTCGGTCTATGGGAGTTAGTATATTTTGGGACTTGGTTTCCCCGTTGTTGGTATACGTATTACTATTGTTTCATATTTTGAAATGCGTAAATGGGTTAAAGAGAGCTTCTAGCTCCGTTGTTGATATTGATTGGTTAGGCTGGCTTAGCAATGCGCTGGGCGCCATCACGACCGGATTTGGGGTCGTGACACTGATGCATTGAGCCGGAAGGCTATTAGTATGGACAGTTTGGCGTATATTCCAGTTGGGTAGAGACCCCTTGCAGTTGATGTTCAGGCGTTAGCTAATTAGATGGTGAGACTGGATATTTCCGAGCCTAGTCGGGTGATGGCTTGCGTGATGGCTCGTTCTTCTTTATATGATCATATCCGAGAGCGCCAGTATGATGATCCACACTTACTTGTCCTTAAGGACAGAGTTCAGCATGATGATGCCAGAGTAGTCACTATTGATAGTGATGGTGTATTGCGGATGCAGGGCCGGATATGCGTGCCCAATGTTGATGGCCTTCGTGAATTGATATTGGAGGAAGCCCATAGCTCGCGGTATTCTATTCATCCAGGAGCCGCGAAGATGTACCAGGATTTGAAGCAGCATTACTGGTGGAGGAAGATGAAGAAAGATATTGTGAGCCATGTGGCTCGGTGTCTAAACTGTCAGCAGGTCAAGTATGAGCATTAGAGACCTGGTGGTGTATTCCAGCGTATTGATATTCCTGAGTGGAAGTGGGAAAGGATTACTATGGACTTTGTTAGTGGACACCCTCGGACAGCGAGGAAGTTCGATTCAGTTTGGGTGGTGTTGGATAGGTTGACTAAGTCAGCTCACTTCATCCCAGTGTGTACTACATACTCCTCAGAGCGGTTGGCAGAGATATTCATCCGTGAGATAGTGAGATTGCATGGAGTCCCCATTTCTATTATATCAGACAGAGGTACCCAGTTCACTTCTCAGTTCTGGAGGACATTTCAGCGAGAGTTGGGTTCACAGGTAGAGTTGAGCATAGCATTTCATCCATAGACGGATGGGCAGTCTGAGCGTACTATTCGGATATTGGAGGACATGTTGCGTGCTTGTGTCATTGATTTCGGTGGTTCGTGGGCTGATTATTTGCCTCTTGCGGAGTTTGCTTATAATAATAGCTATCAGGTCCAGCATTCAGATGGCACCGTATGAAGCTTTATATGGGAGGCGGTGTAGGTCTCCAGTCGGTTGGTTCGAGCCCGGCGAGGCTAGGTTTTTGGGGACAGAGTTAGTCCAAGATGCCTTAGACAAGGTGAAGGTGATTCAGGAGAGACTTCGCACCGCTCAGTCACTTCAGAAGAGTTATGCAGACCGGAAGATCCGAGATGTGTCTTATTCAGTATGTGAGAAGGTGTTGCTGAAGGTTTCGCCTATGAAGGGTGTTGTGAGGTTTGGGAAGAAAGGGAAGTTGAGCCCAAGGTTCATTGGACCTTTTGAGGTGCTTAGGAAAGTTGGGGAGGTGGCCTATATGCTTGCTTTGCCACCCGCTTGTCGGGAGTTCGCCCGATGTTGCATGTATCTATGCTATGGAAGTATGTTGGAGACTCGTCACATGTGTTAGACTTCAGCACGATACACTTGGATGAGGACTTGACCTATGATGTGGAGCCGTTAGCCATTTTGGGTCGACCGGTTCGTAAGCTGAGATCCAAAGACATAGCCCCAGTGAAAGTGCAGTGGAGAGGTCATCCCGTGGAGGAAGCAACTTGGGAGACCGAGCAGGAGATGCGGAGCAGATATCCACACTTGTTTGATACTCCGGGTATGTTTCTTAACCCGCTCGCGGACGAGCATTTGTTTAAGTTGGGGAGAATGTAACGACCCGGCCCGTCGTTACAAGAATTACCACCCCGTTACTTTGCATTTACATATTTATGCTTTTATATTAGTATTAGAGTATATCGGGTGAGTTAGGAGTGATTCGGGTTGAAAATGAAGCAAATAGCATGTTTTAAGGAAGCTTAAATATGGGAAGTCAACCAAGAGTTGACTATTGAGTTAGAGTGCTCGGAACCGGATTCCGATGATTCGACTAGTTTCGGGGGATCATTTATGACTTAGGAGAGCAATCGGAATTGAATTCGGAGGTCCGGTGTAGTTTTAGGCTTGAATTGGCGAAGGTTGAATTTTGGCGAAAACCGGATGGTAGGTGATATTTTGATCCGGGGTCGGAATGGAATTCCGACAATTTCTGTAGCTTCGTTATGTGATTTTGGATATGTCTGCAAATTTTCAGGTCATTCGGACATCGTTTGATCGGGTTTTGGATTTAATGTTAGTTTTGAAAGTTTTGAAGAAACTTAGGCTTGAATTCGTGTGTAAATGGTGATTTTGATGTTTAGGATGGTGTTTTTGTGATTGGAACAAGTCCGTATCATGTTTTGGAGTATGTTGGTGGCTTTCGTTGGGGTCCCGGGGGCCTCGGGATGATTTCGGACCATCAACCGGGCTTTTGGGACTTGGCAAAATCTGCAGAAAACTGCAGGTTTCTGCCCAGTCAATTAGACCTTCGCGTTCGCGTGTCAAGGGTCGCGTTCGCGAAGGTCAGGCGAATCAATGCATCGCGTTCGCGGTCGGAGTGTCGCGTTCGCGTAGGCCAGGGGTGTTGTGCATCGCGATCGCGTTCCTGGGGTCGCGTTCGCGTAGGTTCGCGGGAGTGTGCTTCGCGTTCGCGGGAGGTGTATCACGAACGCGTAGAACGAAAATAGGCGGCTGGGAATCTTGTTCATCGCGAACGCGTGGTGGAGTACGCGTTCGCGTAGGGTAAGTCAGAGTCGAGCATCGTGAACGCGTGGGAGTCATCGCGTTCGCGTAGAGTAAAAGGGAGCTGTTCATCGCGAACGCGTGGGAGCTCACGCGAACGCGTAGAACAAAATGTTCTGGCAGTGAGTTAAATTGCAGAACAGAGAGCTCGCGGGTTTACACCCCCAAAACACAATTTTGAGCCTTAGAGAGAAGAAAACTCGAGGAAAACACTGAGAAGTCATCGGGTATTCATCGGAGGTAAGATTCTTGACTCAAAAACATTATTTTATGGTAGAATTAACATCAATCTTCATGAATTTGGGTAGAATTTTGAAGAATTGTGGCCTAAGTATTGAAAACGGGATTTTTGGATTAGGAAGGCCATTTGAACTCCGATTTCGATAAATTTTATATGCACGGACTCGTGGCGAGACGAGGGTCGCGTTGGTACTAATTTCAGAATTTTCCGAGTAGTGGGCCCGGGGTCGGGTTTTACCAACTTAGTGTATTTATGCGAATTTTATGTAAATTGAAATGGGTTATGATTCTTTGATCCGTATTTGATATAATTATTGTGGTTTGACTAGATTCTACACACGAGGGAGCTAAATTCAAAGGAAAAGGCATCGCGGACGAGTCTACTGCCGGCTAGAGGTGAGTAGTTTGTGTATATGGTAGCCTGAGGGTTCGGAACCCCGGCTTAGCACATTGTGACGCTAGTAGGGCGTGGCTCGCACACCGTGGCAGGTGCGGGATTGATTGTGATTGGGAATTGAGACTTGGTCCATCCCGAAAATGAATAATATGTTATTAGTGTTGGAAATACACTGTATTTGATATATTTGTGGGCTGTAAGCCTTGTTTGGGGCCTTGTGCCGATCTGTAGCGTCATTAGAGGATAATATTCATGTGATAGCTATATTTGCTTAAATCACTGATCTCAGTCATGGAAATTGAAATCACGTTTTTTTAAATGCTAAGTCACCGGCTTTTGCAAATTTAATAAAGTTAAGGTATTTTGCATAAATTATGAACTAGAAACTGGAATTAAGAAAAATGAACTGTTTTGTGACTTATTTGCTTATTGTGGACTGAGCATGGATCGGGCTGCACGCCGCAGTGGTTGATATGAGGATCGGGCTGCACGCCGCAGCAGTATTGCGCTTGGGCTGTAGGAGCCCCTCCGGAGTCTGTACACACCCCCAGTGAGCGTCGTCGACGTTAAACTGGATCGGGCTACACCCCGTAGCGGTTATGTGCTTGCATTGCATCTTTATTTGTTGAATTACTCTGTGGTAGTTGTATTGTATAGTTGATGCTAGTTCGTAGGAAGAATCGAACTATAGTTTAGCTTCATTATGTGGTATTCTGTGGATTTCTTATTTTCAGCTACTTGTATATATTTATTACTCAGTGAGTACTTAGTACTCACCCCTACTCCCTGCACCTTTTGTGTGCAGACTCAAGTACTCAGGAGAAGTAGACGAGCATTTCCAGCTTTTGCAGAGTCATACCGAGTTGCGGAAGTAGCTGCCGACGTCCGTACAACCTAGCTTCTCCTCCCCTTTTCAGTTGCTACTTTATGTTCAGATTTGAGAACTTTTGTACAATATTCTCTACTTTTGTTGGGTTTTGTTAGAGGCTCTAGACTTGTGACTCCAGATCTTTGGGAGTGTCAGTATTTTGTTCATTATTATTATTATTGGAGTTCTTTGACTCATATATTCTTCTTAGAATGTCCATTTGGGACTGATAGTCGTTGTGTTAAGTAATAGTTGGTCTGGCTGGCCTAGCTTAATTGTTGGGCGCCATCACGACCGGATTTGGGTCGTGACACTTAACCAGTTTGAAAGAAGTCAAGTTTGGCATTTAGTACCAAGACTCAAGGACAGATCAGTCATTGGTACAAAATGGGTTTTCAGAAATAATCTTGATAAAGATGGAACAGTTACAAGAAACAAGGAAAGATTTCTGGTCCAAAGTTACAGCCAGGAGCAGGGCATAGACTATGATGAGTCTTTTCCTCCAGTTGCAAGAATAGAGGCAATCAAACGTCTCATAGCCGTTGCAGCACATATGGAATTTACTCTTCATCAGATGGATATCAAAGGTACCTTCCTAAATGACTAACTGAAAGAATAAGTGGTTGTGAAACAACCTCCAGGGTTTGAGAGCAAGGGATGTCCTGAGCATGTGTACAAGCTAGACAAGGCTCTCTATGGACTCAAGCAGGCCCCAAAAGCATGGTATGAACGACTGTCAAAATTCATGCTGGAGCATAGTTACAAGAGAGGTAAAATTGATAGTACCTTATTTTTAAGGGAAAAAAGTAAGAATCTCCTTGTTGTACAAATATATATTGATGACATAATCTTTGGTCCCACCACTGATAAGCTAAGTAAGAACTTTACAAAATTAATGGGGACTGAGTTTGAAATGAGTATGATGGGTGAGCTTAATTTTTTCTTAGGCTCACAGATCAAACGAAGTCCAAATGAAACCATGATCCATCAACAGAAGTATACAAAAGAACTAATCAAAAAGTTTTAATGAAGGAATCTAAAGAAATAGACACACCCATTGAAACTGGCACTAAACTAGATGTTGATGAACCCGGTTCATCAGCTGATCAAAAGTATTATATGGGTATGATTTGTTCACTCTTGTATCTCAGTGCCAGCAGATTTTCAGTGTAGGGCTTTGTGCTCGTTTTCAGGCAAATCCAAAAGAGTCTCACTCGACTGCTGTCAAGAGGATACTAAGATATTTGAAAAGCACCACTGATTATGTCTCTGGTATCCTAAAGTTAGAAATTTCAATTTAGTTGGATATGTTGATGCTGATGCTAATTATGCAGGTTTTGTAGTGGATAGGAAGAGCACCTCAGGTATGGCACAATTCCTTGGTTCATTCCTTGTGTAATGGGATACCAAGAAGCAAATTTATGTGGCCATATCTACTGCTGAAGCTAAGTATATTGATGTTGCTTCTTGTTGTGCTCAATTACTATGGATCAAACAGTTGTTAGATTTTAGAATTGAAGTGGGATGTATTCCAATATTCTGTGATAATATTAGTGTTATAAGTGTGACAAAGAACCTAGTTCATCATAAGAGGACTAAGCACATAGATGTCAGACACCACTTCTTAAGAGATAACTATGAGAAAGGATTGATTTCAATAGAATTCTGTGCTACTAATAAACAAATACTAATATTTTCACTAAAGCACTGAGTAGAGAAAACTTTGAGGGGAATGCGTTGGGATTAGGGATGACTAAGATCACCTAATAGGTCTAGTTCAGAATGCACAATGAAATAAAAACTTTTGGTTAGGAGTTCTAACTTTGCTTAAATATCTAGATCAATTCTTACTCAGTTTCATACTTTAATTAGTATATTGATGTTACATGTGTATATATATGATTCACTGATCTCTTACAAAGTTTCTTTTATTTTGGTCATTTGTGGCATGCTCAAGAGAGTTCTATATGAAGAACCTAGTTCATCAATATGTGTTCATATGAAAAACTCAGGTATGTTTTCTATACTCTGCACAACTAGGAAGATTATTTTTTGAATCATGAGCAGAAGTCCAACATTCATAAATTCCCAAAAATTATACCGGTTGAGCATTGAACCAGTTTTATTCCCTTAGAACTCTAAAAACTGGGATTTGTGCCTAAAATATAGTGATGCCTAATAATCACTAAGAGACCGAAATTATACTTTGATTAGACTTCTAATTGACCCCTAAAAAAGCTTCCATTACTGCATTTAATTCTAATCATCTTTAAATACCCACCACACCTTGTTCATTAGTCTATAACTGTCAAGACTCATCTTAAATTCTGATCTCCCTTCTTCTCTCCAAAATTCCAATTTTTTCAAGAAACAAATCCACCATATCTAACCCCCAAGATAATCCTGGCTCTCCTCCACCAGCATCTCCCTCGAACACATCCTCATCTACTCCTCATATTGAAAACCCAAACCCTAGGTTTCATAGACAGAAAATGCTAGCTAGAAAAACTAAAGCTTCTTTAGCTTTAAGGAAAGCTCTAAGTGAGAAATTAAAGGCTAGCCAGAGGAAGGAAAGTCATGCTCAAGAATCAGATTCAAGATCTGAGTCTGATGATTTTATTTCTTCCAGCGAAGGTGAAGAACATAGGTCTTCTGACACTAACAAAATTTGAGAAACCCCTGGTGAGGTAGATTCTTGTTTGGTATTCTCTGATGTGGTTGAAAAAATAGAAAATAGGTTTGTCTTGGTTGGTCCTGTTAAAGATGTACATGGGGCTGATTCTATTAGAAACAGAAGTAAAAAGAAAGAAAATGAGTGAAAATGAGTAAGTGGTAATGTAAGGGGAAATAAGAAAGAAAAAGTATTGGCTATCTGTGGAGGTGTTGAAGAAGGTGGCAACAAGTAAGGGGGAAGTAGTTCTGGGGAGGCTGCATAAGGGCTTGTTAATCTAAGCAAGCCATCTTAGTCAACTAAATCTTGTTTTCTACCTTAGAGGCTTAGAAATCAAAATTGTCGGGTCTGTAGATTTTAGAAATCTTAACTAGAGCATCTTGAAACAGAGCTTCAACTTTCTGAGTGAGATTTAGGATGTCGGGTTAAGATGTGGAGCTATGCAAGATGAGAAAAATATCCAGGAATTTTAATTCCCGTTTAAAGAACTTGACTAAACCTATGGAAGTTACAGGGAAGTAGAAACCATTGTGAAGTTGTTGTAAGCTTTCTAAAAGACGATTCTTTGAAAACAGATATTGGCTAGAAGATGTTGTTGGATTGCATCCAAAGATGTTCTTAATTAAGGAAGAGCAAATAAAGCATTGGTTAATGTAGAAGCAAGATTTTAGAGGAGTGGCATTACGTCATTTTTGTGAGATCATAAAAAACACAAGGGCAGCACATGTGCATAACTCATAAGAAAAAAGAAAAGAAATGGGTGAAATCGTTCACCTCAGAGTCGAAATATAATGACTTACACCAAACATGAAGGATTGAATGAATTATTTGTTGATTAGCTAAGAGGGAAGGTTTCTGAAGTTGAGAATATAAACTGGCATTTTGTAGAAAAAAAATACAGAAGAGCAAAGAAAGCATTTGTTAATGTATGCTAGAGGAGCACAATTGATAAGTTACAAGTACCTTAGTCATAAGTACTTTGTTTTATGTTTTGATGATCTAACAAATTTGCTATCCAGAACCAGATAAGGAACCTGTTACACATTCACAAGACCTTAAGATCACAAGGTTCCAGGTTGGGATCAAGTTTGGGTTATGGGTCAACTCTTCAGAGTAGAAGGAACAACTGAGGGAACATGTCCCTACCAGCTCCCGAGGTGAGTGTACGAAGACAACTATCCAGCTGAAAAAGTTGTTGCCTGCACCCACTACAGTACTAGAACAATGCAGCAGTCAACTTTCTATAGAAGGCTTTTTACCTACATTGCTTACATTATTGTGAGTGATGTCATACTAGTATTAATACAACCAGATAAGGTAAAACACTCCACTTGAACACTTAGAGATTGGACTCAAGCACTCTTATGTGATCCAACAGGCAACTCTCAAGTGCTTTATATATATATATATATATATATATATATATATATATATATATATATATATATATATATATATATATATATATATATATATAATTACGGACCAGTTCCCACATCAAGTTATTGTATGTCTTTAGTTGAGTTGTAACCTTGTTAATGTTCTTACTTGTAACTCATACTTAGCTTACGAAGAAGCAGCGTGTAGGAAACCATAGTAAATCTTAAACCTTTGTGCTTGAGTCTTGGCTAGAGTTAGTCGAGTTGTAAAGTTTTTGTAATAGAGGTATTACAAGTGTTTTGTAATAAGTGTGTTAAGAACTCACTATAAAAAAAAGGTGTTATTATGGCGGTTATTTCTGTATGTAGTGGCGGTTTTAAACCGCTGCAATTGTATATAATGGTGGTTTACTAAAGCGCCAGAATCACGATCGCCAATAACATATTACGGCGGTTTTCGAAAATATGCCATATTCTTTCTTTGATAAACTGGCGGTTTCTAATTTGCATATTCTGACTTTTTTGAAACCACCAAAATTGTATTCCATGTGCCAAATAGTTATGCTCAAAATGGCAGTTGTAACCATTATTTTATTTACTTATTTGTCTACTTACATTTAACCCTGTTTATCACACCAATACATCTGAACTTGTCCAATACTTTAGAATAACTTTGATATAAATACAAAACATGAAATAAATGAAATATTCTTTATTAAAAAGAATATATGTACTTCAGCATTTACATCATCAGATGAATTGTAATTCCGAAGAACTGTTCCATAAAAAAAAGAATCCTTGCAACATTTATGAATGAGAGCACTCTGTGTGATATGTATCGAGCATGTCTTCTCATGATCGACCAAAGATACCACAAATGCTGTGTATTTTTTGTCACACCTCCTTTTTTCAAACACATACATACGTAAACATAAATGTGCCACTGTTTATTACTACACCCCGAGAAGGGATATAATAATAATCAGGAAGGAGTTTTTCCACTTAAAGGACAGTCGGAACGGGATCAATTTATTGCATTTTCAGAGTCGCCACTTGGGAAAATAATGGTGTCCCAAGTCACCGGTTAAATCCCGAACCGAGGAAATTTATGACTCTGTATTACAGTCTGCGAAAATAGAAACCTGGATAAGGAATTCTATTAACCCGGGAGAAGGTGTTAGGCACTCCCGGATTCCGTAGTTTTAGCACGGTCGCTCAATTGCAATTTTTTCTTTTATATGATTTCTTTATATATTTTAATTATGTGTTATTAATGTTCCGCTTTTTAATTTTAGAAGAATTGTAACGTCACGAAAACACATTTCGAGTCACGCCGCAACCAGTACGCCTGTGACTTTAATGCGTTTCAGTTTCGCCGAGAGTAAGATTTGGGTCACATAAATGCGCACCCGTATTTAGGAAAGTAATTTTATTAGAGTCGTGTCTAAAGAGTCTATCATCTTGATTAAACTTTGGGAAAGACCGTGAAATTCGTTAAACGGTCTTCCCGAGTTTAAATTTTATTACAATTAATTGAGGGCCATACAAATTAAGGTCCAAAACTCAAAATAAAATGAAGAAGATTACCAAAACAATAGGACTTTGGTTCAGTCTGAAATCAAAACGCATAACGACACTTTAACTGAACATGTGCATATATAATCAAAATGAAATAAACAAAGCAATCAACAAAACATTCCCATGAACTTATCCCTTTAATTATACTGTTTTAACGCCCAGCACACGGTGAATTCGCCAACATTCAATTCGTTTGCAATATAGTTTTTCTATTGATTTTCTTATTCATATTTTTAGTATTTGCAAAAATGAGAAGATTATTTTAATATGACTATTTTAATTCTTGCTAAAATCAATACAATCATAATTCACATGATTCCTGGATTTAATACTAAGCACCTTGATTTGACAATGAAATCCATACACTAACTATCACGTCTCCATTCCAGATGAATATAACATATAACTATTTCTATTATTGCAAACTACACTAAATCTATATAAATTCCAGTAATATGTAAACATAAATGTCTTAAAATAACATCAATTAAACCATAACAGTCCAAATATACTACTAGACATGAAAGTCTTCCAAATTAATTTCTATTTATGAATACATAAAAAAAACGGAATTAAATGGAACTAAGCCAAGAGAAAAATGAACATCACTTCAATTTATTTCCAATGGCTTGAAATTACAAATTTGTACCTGAAATTTGAAGAGATTCCATTAGATCTATGAACAGCAACAAAGTAATATTTAACAAGCAGTTCAGCAGTGACAGTCATAGCTACAGCAGTTCAACATTTCAACAGCAACAGTGGAATCGACAATTAAACCCAGGAAACAATTTTTCAGAATTTCAAAGCTACTTAATTGAATTTCAGCAAGTGAGACAGCAATGTAACAATGCTTCTTTATGGTTTTCTGTTATTTTTGGATTTTTTCTAAGGTTCATATGACTCAAAATGCTAAAAGAGACTCTAAAATCAGAAGGAACCCCCCCCCCCCTTTTATTAATACTGAAAATACCTATTTATAGACCCAAAATGAGAAATCTGAGTTTTATTAAAAACCCTTCAATTCTTGGCTTGTTGCACAAGTTAGTGCAATTATTTTATTGAAATCTACACTAAAACCCCTTCTAGAATAGTCTACCATGTTCCATTTCATTTTGAATTCCTATTGTGCCCTCATTTCCTTTTATTATTCACTAGAATACCTTTTGTTATGCCCAAATTGCCCTAAAAGCTCTATATTTATCACAATTATACCAATTCTTATCCCAATTGCACCCTTTTCCTTTTAACCTTATTACAAGTTTACCAACTTCCTTTTCCCAATTCACCCCTACTTTTTAAGGCTTATTACATTCCTAAATTATGTAATTTACTTCTATTTTAACCTATTTTCAGACTTGTATTTATCAAATAGCCACAATTAAGTGACTATTGCTCAACTAGCCAATTGGCCTCTTTAAATTTCAAAATTCAGAATTAATTCAATAACTAAATTCACATTACACTCATAACCAACCCTAGGCAGTCTTACAAACATAGCCACTTTTGTTCAATTATTCAATTAACAAGACTCGGGGGAACAATTTGATAGATGGTGAGTCTTACTAATTGGAATGACTAAACGAAATTGAATCTATCAAGTAATCGCCTTAGGTTGCTATGAATCGTGTGATTTCAACTATCGACTTAATTGAATCTATGATAGTCTAAAGGTGAATTCACTAATCGAACATAAATCACTATTCTAACAGCTATAACCAGTACGCCCTAGATGTTACCAACATAATTCTAACAATCACAATTAAAACTGTTATCCAATCGGCCATTAATCCTATTACTAATCGATTTCCCAGAATTTAAACAAAACTCCAACAATACAAAAGAGAGCATAATTGACCGAGCTTCAAATTATTCAGGTAGAAAATTACCGGATTAACTGCTAAACAAACAATTATTCTCACAACAATACGGAAGAGAAGACTAATTACCACGGAACATATTATTATAGAGTCATAATTGACATACTATGAATCAAAGCATACTACTGTTAAACAAAATAAAATATATTATTGTTAACAAAAAAAATATACTACTGTTAAACATACTACTTTCTAACAAAACAGAACACACTGTTAAACATACTATTTGAACAAATTATCGTCAAAACACGAGGAAATCAAAAGACAGAAGCATATAAAGAATTAAAAGTCTTTAAGTACTTAGCTTTTTGCCGTTATTCCTTTTTTCTGTTTTTTATTCATTTTTTCCTTCTTTTTTTCTGTTTTCTTCATTTCTTTTCTTCAACTTCTTGAATCTTTTCAAGTCTTGATATTCCGGCATCATTTTCTTGAGTTGTTGGCCGTTGTTTTGGTTTTTCTTGAATCCCGGCGGCCTTGACTCGATTCTTCATGTCACAGTTTATGTGGGGGTTTAAAAGAAAGATGGGATTGATTTGGGCGGCGGCGGTGCCGTGGTGGTGGGTGGCGGCGCCATGGAAAAGGGTGACGGCACGGGAGATTTGGATCATTTGGTTGATGTTTGGAAGAAGATAATAATGGGAATGAGATAAGGGGGAGATGGGGAGTCATTTGACGTTGGATTTGGCCGGAACGGAAGCCGGCCGCCGCCGTGGGTGGCGGAATCCTAGCGGCGGCCACTGGAGTATGAAGAGAAGAGAGATGCGGCTGGTTGAGTTTGAGAGAGAGACAAAAGAGTTAAAAATGTTTTAAGGTTTTTGTTATGTCTTAGGTAATAAAATGTAATAACACATTCTGGACCGTTGGATTAGGATGCATGGAGGGTTGAGATTTAATCTCACAAAAAGGGGTTGGGGCCTGGGTCACTGGACTGGGCATTTGGACCGGGGCATTTTGGGCTTGCTGGGACTATCCATTTTGGGCCAGTAGTTTTGGTGTTAATTGGCCCAATTTTTTTTTTGCCTTTGTTATTTCCTTGTTTTCCTTGTTCTTTTGCATCTTGTATTTATTTCTTCTTGTATATATATATATATATATATATATATATATATATATATATATATATATATATATATATATATATATATATATTTTGTATTTTTGTATTTCAATTACTTTGTAATTATTTGGAACTAATTAAAACTAACTAATTACCTTCTTTTTTGGCAATTTTCAATTTAAAAAGCTAACTAATTTTTTTTTTGATTTTTTCTTTAATTTGTTAAAAAATGAATTAACTTCCTAAGAAATGCAAATTTTTTTTTGTATTTTCATTTATCACATGCAAATAACATGCAAACAACTAACACAAAATTCACACAAAATTTAAAAAATAAGGAAAAATCATTTATTTTGAATTTTATAGGAATAACTCATATGTAGGGTAAAAATGTCACGACCCCAAATCCGGTCGTGATGGCGCCCAGCACATTGCTAAGCCAGCCTGACCAATCAATATTAACAACGGAGCTAGAAGCTCTCTTTAACCCATTTAAGCATTTCAAAATATGAAACAATAGCGATACCAATAACGAAAACGGGAAACCAAGTCCCATAATACATCAATTCCCATAGACCAAGGGTCAAGAGTCATGAGCCTCTACCGAACATGAGTGTATAAAGGTTTACAAGATACCAAGTGCGGAAAGAAAAGTCAATACAAAATCAAGACAGTAAGAAGGAATATCGGGTCCTGCGGACTCTGCAGCCTACCTCGAATATCCACAAACGTCGCCTCGCACAGATACTGGATCACTGCCGAGAGGTACTCGGATCCGCACACAAGGTGCGTGGAGTAAAATGAGTACTGCCGTACTCGGTGGTAATAAACAAGGGTAAGACAGTCACAGATAAGAAATCCGCAATAAAGCACTATGTAAGGCTATAATCGGCTACCCTGTCATAGAATCAATCTTCACCGTACCTGTTCCAACAAATACCAATAAATAGCATAACAACTAGCGGATGTAGCTAAATGCAATGCAATGCATGATATGACCGCTACGGCGCGTAGCCCGACTCCAATTTTGGGTACCCGTGCTCACCGTGGGGGTTCAGACTCGGAGGGGCTCCTACAGCCCAAGCACATCTCATAGAGATATTCTGCGGCGTGCAGTCCGATCCAACATATATCTCGCTGCGGCGCGCAGCCCGATCCACTACTAGTCGGCTAATATGCAGATACAGCCTCGCAGGCTCAAAAATAGTTTTTGAAAACTCTTTTATCATTTTTCAGTTGGAAAACAGTAATGTCAAGTTCCAGAGATTGGAATTGGCATGATAACAAAAATAGTTGCGGACTAGTAGTAAACTACCATGTCTATATGATAAGACAATGATAACGATCCTCGCGTAATCCAATAACTGGCTCACGGCCCACATGTATACTCAACCGCCCAAGAAGGGGGTTCAACGGCTCAAGAGTGGCCATTATCACAATATATATATATGCAACCATCCGAGAAGGAGGTTCGACGGCTCTAGAATAACCAATAATACAGTATCAACAAGTTGGACTAATATATAGTCTCCAGTTCATGATCGACCCCGCACTCTCAAGAGTGTGCGTGTCTCGCCGCTATACAGCGTCACAAAGTGGTATACCGGGGTTTCGAACCCGCCGGTCATCACCCACATCTATTACTCACCTCAATACGGCGCGACGACTATTCCGCGATGCCCTTGCCACGAGCATCAATCTCCGCACGCGTAGAATCTGATTCAATACGGTAGAAATACAACAAATTAGGCCAATGGGACTACACCCAATCAATACAACTCAATTTACATCAAAATTCCCAAAGTTGTCAAAACCCGACTTTCGGTACGCTTATCGAAAAATCACGAAAGTCACATATTCGGAACCCTCATCTCAATACGAGTCTAAGCATATCAATTTTACCAAATTCGGACTCCATTTGCCCATTCAAAACCTTGATTTTCTAAAGTTCAAGCCTAGGGCTAAATCCTCCATAAATTACCCCAAATTCCTCCATTTTCATGATATAATTGCATAATATTACCAATATTAATCATAGTTTAAGTCCATAGTTGATTACATGATGATTTCCTTGGATTTCTCTTCAAAATCGCCCAAATCGCCTCTAAAGCCGAGACCCAAAATGTGTGAAATGTTCTGAAATTTTTCTAACTTCGATACACTTACTTACAGCGATTTACGCTTCTGCGGAATATTTTCCGCTCCTACGAGCCCGTATCCGCGACCAAAGGGTCGCTCCAGCGTTCCCGGCCCGGCCGGCCATTTCCGCTTCCGCGAGCAAAAGGGCCGCTTAAGCGCACCCGCTTCGCGAAGACACATCCGCATTCGCGGAAACATCCGCCTCTGCGCACCATTGTCTGCTCTTCCGCGGTCCCGCCCAAGCGGTCAAATGTCCGCTTCGCGGATCATGCCCATTTTCTTCCCCTTCGCTTCTGCGATCACCGGCTCGCACCAGCGATGCCGCTTCGGCGGAATGACTTCCGCTTCTGCGTAACCAGCCGCTCCTGCGCACCTCGTCCGCTTCTGCGGACTCGCTCCTGCGTCCAAAATTCCGCAGGGAGCGGAAACAACAGAAGCAGGATCCCACCTTGCAATTTTTCCACAATTATCTCCCGTTTAACCATCCGAAAACACCCCGAGGCCCCCGGACCTCATCCAAACATACCAACACATCTTAATACCTTATTCGAACTTGCTCCAATCCTCAAAACACGTCTAACAACATCAAAACCCATAATTCGCATCGAATTCAAGCCTAAATTCCTTAAAACATTCCAAATTACACATTCAATCAAAAACCCGACCAAACGACGTCCGAATGACCTGAAATTTTGCAGCCACATCCAAAATCACCTAACGGAGCTACTACAACCGTCGGAATTCCATTCCGACTCCCGGATCAAAATCTCACCTACCGTTCGGATTTCGCCAAAATTCAACCTTAGCCAATTCAAGCCTATTTCTACACCGGGCCTCCAAATTCAATTCCGATCGCTCCCCTAAGTCACAAATTACCTTCCGGAACTAACCGAATCATCAGAATCCGATTCCGAGCCCTCTAACCAAATAGTCAGCTCCGGGTTGACTTTCCTTATTCAAGTTTCCTTCACAAAGGCTATATGCCTCATTCTCAATCCAATTCACTCCTAACTCACTCGATAGACTTTAACACTGATATAAAAGTATAAAACATACAATTTCAACATAACGGGGTGGTAATTCCCGTGACGACGGGTCGGGTCGTCACAAAAAATCACGTGCTCACAGCTGCCCCTCTTTGCTCGGGGACACGAAGAGTTTCCGTGCAAAGATAAGTGAGCAATTATGAACGATTTTTACCCGTTCGAGTATTCCATTGTGAAGCATTTGAAAAGTTTTGACCGCACCCTGCTCCAGAGGTTGCCTACATATCCTGGGCTAAACAGGAATCGGGTCAGTGTAGTTCGGGAAGGTCTGGTAGCTGGGACTACCAAGGATTGTGATCTCACTGTTGTTGCTGTTGTTACTTCTGTCATTGCTGACTGACTCCTTATTACACCATGGTAAAAAATAAAAGAAGCTAGCCTAAGCTACAACCTATGAATTACAAAAATCCTATATATGTCTTCCAACTTGTTTTTGTATTTTCTTGATCTTGTGTCTTGTATTCCTTGCAACGACATTCTTGTTATTGCCTTCAACTTGTATCTTCTCTCCAATGGCATTCTTGTTATTGCCTTGAACTTGTTCAACTTTCACCGGCATTCTTGTTATTACCTTCAACTTGTATCTTCTCTCCAATGGCATTCTTGTTATTGCCTTGACTTGTTCAACTTCTTCAATATGAAATATTTCATCCATTCTCCAGGTGGACCCCTGCTTGTGACAAAATAGACAACCAAAGAAAGATTTTTTTGCCCCAGTATGGTGACTGGGTACATCATGTTATTGAATATCAGAATTTCATCATCATTTTTTTTTATTGTGTTTTTCTTTTTAAATGCAGACATGCAGGAAAATATTCCTTTGTTATACAGGTGGGTGCCTGAAAAATAAATCGCCATTCCATTCTTCAGGCGGGCACCTGACTTCAACAACAAACTTCGAAAATAAATCGCCATTCCATTCTCCAGGCGGGCACCTGACTTCAACAGCAAATTTTAAAGATAAATCGCCATTCCATTCTCCAGGCGGGCACCTGACTTCAACAAAAACTTCAAAAATAAATCGTCATTCCATTCTCCAGGCGGGCACCTGACTTCAACAACAAACTTTGAAAATAAATCGCCATACCATTCTTCGGGCGGGCACCTGACTTCAACAACAAACTTCGAAAATAAATCGCCATTCCATTCTCCAGGGGGGCACCTGACTTCAACAGCAAACTTTAAAAATAAATTGCCATTCCATTCTCCAGGTGGGCACCTGACTTCGACAACAAACATTGAAGATAAATCGCCATTCCATTCTTCAGGCGGGCACCTGACTTCAACAACAAACTTCGAAAATAAATCGCCATTCCATTCTCCAGGCGGGCACATGACTTCAACAGCAAACTTTAAAAATAAATCACCATTCCATTCTCCAGGCGGGCACCCTGATTTCAACAACAAACTTCGAAAATAAATCGCCATTCCATTCTTCGGGCGGGCACCCCGATTTCAACAACAAACTTTAAAAATAAATCGCCATTCCATTCTTCAGGCGGGCACCTGACTTCAACAACAAACTTCAAAAATAAATCGCCATTCCATTCTCCACGCGGGCACCTGACTTCAACAACAAACGTGGGCACCTGACTTCAACAACAAACTTTGAAAATAAATTGCCATTCCATTCTTCAGGCGGGCACCTGACTTCAACAACAAACTTCAAAAATAAATCGCCATTCCATTCTCCAGGCGGGCACCTGACTTCGATAGCAAACTTTAAAAATAAATCGCCATTCCATTCTCCAGGCGGGCACCTGACTTCAACAACAAACTTTGAAAATAAATCGCCATTCCATTCTTCGGGCGGGCACCTGACTTCAACAACAAACTTCGAAGATAAATATTCCCGTGTTTGAAGGTGGGCGCCTAACAGAAATTAAACGTGCAATGCAAAAAAGTATTCACGTGTTTGAAGGTGGGCACCTAACAGAAATTAAACGTGCAATGCAATGCAGAAAAGTATTCCCTCAGCCTGATGACTGGGGAATGGATTTTGAAAGATGCTACTTTCCTCTTTTTGGTGTTTTCTATTTTTCCACATTAGTCACATTCACTTTAAAGTGAATAATGACAATTTGTTCCTGCATGAGTCATGAAACAAAATTTATTAGATATAAACTGCTGGCAACTGGCATCTATCGTCCCTGCCTCTTATTGCTTTCCTCTTTTTTTTGCTTTTTCTCCTTCTGTGCGGCTTTTCAGCTGCCTATCTCTTGCAAACTCTTTTTTGTATTTTCTCACTTTTCCCTTTTGTTTTGTTTTCTTTTCATTTGGCCATGTTTGCCGAACTTCTTTATTTTCTCCCCAACTCCTCTTTTTTTCTGATCCAGTGTCGTTTCAGCTTTCGTCATCAGGAGCTGGTAGTTAGCTCTCAAAGGATAAACAATGAAATGCAGAAAAAGGAAAGAGGGTAAGGGTGTTTTTGGAAAGATGATAGAACTTATCTGGGCATTTGCTGGCTGATTCCGCTGACTATTCCATGTATTTAAACTCCGACCCAGTTCATTCCAATCATTATTCTGACTTCGAATTATTTTCAACCCAAACCGATACTATTTTTTGTTGCCTTTTCTCTTTTCCTGGTAATCCCTACGATCGCCCTATGATGCCTCGAAAGGTTTTCACCAATAAGACTCTCTCATTTATTCTCTCAACCTCACAATCGTCTCACAGTGCCGATTAAGGTTTTCACTGATGAGACTCTCTCATTTTATTTCTCTCAAACTCACAATCGCCTCACAGAGTGCCGGTTAAGGTTTTCACCGATGAGACTCTCTCATTTTTCATTTTTCATTTTTCATTTTTCCTTTTGTCTTTTGTTTTCTTACCACGGGTGTTGTCCGATGTCTTGCTCTTCCTTCATTGCATTCGTTATCATTTCGGAATTAATCAGAAGGTCTTTCTTTGGACTGTAGCGTGGCTTTTGGATGGGTTAAGAAAGAAAGGTATAAAGGCTCAAAATTTCACGAGGGTTCAAAAATATTTACAACTCTCGGAATTATTAAACATAACTTCCCAGTTTCAATATGTGGGGAATTTTTGGATTTTTCTTTATTGTGACTGATCCTAAAAGAGGCTGCCTACGTACCCTTTCGGGATCAAGTCAGACGTAGTTCATCCAACTTCATTAGTTAGATAGATTTCTTTTTTTCTTTTTTTTGACTTTTTCTCGATTTCTTGTCTTTTTCTTTTCTTTTTTTTTTCCTTTTCTTTTTTATTCAGTCATCACTTTCCAATTTGTCAATTTTAGTTTTCACTTTCCTTATTGCACAATACGCGATTCCGAGAGAGGGGTATGAAAGAAAATATAATAATTAAGGCTCAAAAGGGGGGTGTCAATGGATAAAGTGTTTGGATAGAGAATAAAACGCCTTCGTCAATTTCAATTCCAAAATCACAACAAAATACAAAACACATAATTGAAAAGGAGTCATACATAGTATCTTTTGACCGCATCTAAATTGATAGCAGTCTCTACGCACTTTCCTTCAATATCTGTTAAATATAATGCCCCATTGGACAATACCCGCGATACTACAAATGGTCCCTGCCAATTTGGCGCAAATTTGCCCTTTGCCTCGGCCCAATACGGTAAGATACGCATCGCAACCAAAATGAGCCTATGCCCATTGGAAACTGTTGGCTCTATCGGACCAATAACATCTATGCCCTTGTTTCAAATCAAAGAAAAATATGTTAGTTTAAATGTGGTGGTTGGTTGTGGCCTTGAACTTTGATGGCGACTGCTTTCCACTCGAGTGCCTTGCCTTGTTCACCGACTATCCATTTTTACTTCTTCTTTGTTCAAAATCCACCTCTCTTTAGGTATGTATATTGTTCCTTTCTTGACGGATCCCACAAACTTCAATCTCGATTCCTTTGATAACTCCACTTGACAACCTTGGGTGTTTCTTGACTGACTCTTAGAAGATATACCCCCTCTCTGTTCGAACCCCGTACTTCCATTTGTTATATTTTCCTTGAGTTGGCACTTTGCCGACCCTTGTGTCTTGCATGATCCCCAAACATTTTTATTGTTACCCGCTTCATTGCACATGTTGCTCTTTTGGCTTAAAGCACTGGACTTATTTTTCCCTGACTTACGACAATTGTCGTGTTGGCTAAATCCTATCTCGTGCAATTGGAAAGCTTGGTGGCAAATTTTGAAATCATTTCTATACTTGTTATGACCCGACTGACTCGCTAAGAGGGAGGGTAAAACAAGATGTGAAGAATAGAGAGAAGGGAAAATTCAATTCCTAACAAGAAACCTACAGAAAATTGACTCTAGCGACCTTGACATGCACTTTTAGCCTTCTCTGTATAGCAAATCTAATGCTCAACTCTTGATTCAATTTCTGCCGTGAAACTGGTCTTCATCATTTCATTTCCTGAATCGACTTGTAGTGCCCATAGGGTTTTCCATCAAGCCTCTCTCTTTTGATTTTTCTTTCTCTCAACTCGCCGTCACCTTACGGTGCCCGTGAGGGTTTTCACCGATATGACTCTCTCATTTTGATTTCTCTTATCTTGGAGTCCGCTGGTAGTTCTCATCATCTCTTGGATTCTTCATTTTTCCTTTGTTCGGACCGGAGTGTTGTGTTTCGCCTTTGCTCGTTTGACTCGGCATTTCTTGAAGATTGATCGGAAGGTCTTCCTTTGGACCGTAATGCAAGCTTTTGGATGGGGTTTAGAAAAAAAAGGATATGAAGGCTCAAAATTATTTTAATGTGGTTTAAATATTACAACTTTCGGAATCTTATTTCTTCAATAACCATAACTTCTGCCCCAGTTTCCTTCTTGGGGGATTTTTTTAGATTTTCGGATTTTTCATTTATTGTGACTGAACCTCAGTGAGGCTGCCTACGTACCCTTTCGGGATCAAGTCAGACGTAGTTCAGACCATGAGATCACTTCCTTGTTGCGATTTGACTTCTCCCGATTTTTCTTTTTTTTTTTCTTTTCTTTTTTCTTTTTCTTTTCTTTTTTTTTTCATTTGATTTACCCGCTCAATCCTTAATTTTGTTGTTGATTCCGAAAGAGGGATATGAAAGAAAATATAATATGGCTCAAAGGGGTAGCAATGGGCGAAGTGTGTGGATAGCCGAACGAAATGCCTTCATCATTCCAATCTTCAAAACCTACCAAGCGCAAACTACACGGTTAAACACCTTTGATTGATTCACATTTTTGCCTTCTGTATTTGACGATTCTCAGTGCCATTGGGCAACAATCCATGAATGGTTCCTTTAGCCTTGGGGTACTTTTGCCTTTGGCTTTGAGCCGATGAAGCATGATGCCTTTCCAAAGCATTTCTTTATGTTATGCTTTCCCCCAGTATTCACTTGATTCAGGCTTCACAGTATTCCAATATGTTTTTGTTTCTTCTTAATATCATTACATCTCCAACATCGCTTCATTGTTAAATTGACTTTTAAAATCAGGCCGAGAATTATGTGCATGTCATGTCACTAAAATCAAGTATGAAAAGAACTGTAAAGTGATTAGAAATGGGATGACTAGAAATGACGGGAAACGGAGAGTTGTATTAAACTGATGGATTGAAACAACAAAATGAACAGACTAGACTAGAATTACAAACCTAGACGGCACTAAACAATTTTTATTACTAAACAAAACAAAATTGAAAGATAGAAGGGTTTTTACTCTCAAGACAATGTCCGGATTACAACCCTGAAATAACCCGGGTGGCAAAAATGACACTAAAATAAACCACCAAAACTCTACTTTGGATTATCCCCAAATGAAGCATATTTCCAATTACCAAGCACAATATCTTTAGCCACTGCCTTCTACATTAACCATACGGGTGTCGACTGTATCCGGATTTCGTACGACAATGTCGCCTGCATTGATAAGCTCCTGAATTGCTTTTTTCAGCTTCCAACATTTTTCTGTGTCATGCCCCAGGGCATCCGAGAAATATGCGCACATTTCAGAAAAATCACACCTCTTTGACCGATGATTTGGCATTTTTATCTGAATTGGTTTCAACATGTCCAATTGCTTCAACTTGTGGAACAAACTGACATACGATTCTCCAAAAGGGGTGAGAGCCTTTTCTCGTTTCAGTAGCCTCTCATTTCTAAAGGCCGGATTTGGCCTAAAACCTTACCCGTGGGGTTTTTGGTATGCTCGTGGGGAGAAGTAAGGGCGAGGAGAATTACAAGGATATCCATGGATTCGATATAGAGGCCTTTAGCAAAGACGACCACTGGACCTTGTCGTTGGGGAGGTTCAACCTGCGGGCTCTGTTTGGGGTCCTGATGAGCAACCTCGGAGGGGTAATGTTGGGCAACATGAGCTTCGGGTGGGAGTTTACTGTCGGTAACAGTGGATGTGATTGGAGCGCATTCCTGGGAAAAAATAGATGGATACCGAGTGATGGAGCTATTGGGGTGGCTGGAAAGGCTGCGATAGGCAGGTATATTTGGCATCGGGTTCAATGTAAGGACAGGGTCCATGAAACTAGGTGGTGGCGGGGGTAGTGCTTTTCCATCCATCCACGCCCGATACATTTCAGCCACGTGTTGTCTCAATATTTTGACTTCTTCTACTAACACGTGGTTCCGTTCAACCAGCTGTTGTCGGGTACCGGTACCAACCCACTCAGTCTTGAGATTCTCTGCCATTGTCCTCTGACTTTGTGTTATAGGGAAGAGTTATTTTAGAACCACAACCAACCACCGTCCTGAAAACGGACACAACAAAACAAAGCCACCATGTCAGCATTAAGGTATTGCGCTTATTGATTTCTTTACTCTTTTTTTTCTGCTATTTTCTTTTCTTTTTCCCTTTTTTGTGGTTTTTCATTTTTCTTTTTCTTTCTTTTTGGTTATGACATGGTCGAATCCTATGTGGATTGCCTACGTATCATGACCCCGCATGAATCAGACCGAGCGTAGTTCTTGCAAATTAATGCAAGAAATAAAGAGATGTTTATTTGATTTTTTTTTTATTTTCTTTTCTTTGAAGGAAAATTATAGAAGCCGACTCCAACTACAAACTTGTGTAGGAGATTTCTACAAGTATAAGAATATTTGGTGTCAATTATGACTATTTCTACAAAATTGGCCACATAATGGCTTATTTGACAAAATGACTATTTTTGCAAAATTTATTTAAGAAAGATAAACTGGAAATTTTTTTTTATCCTGTGGCTCATGGGGCATCGTTCGGCTTCACCATAAACCAACACAACACTATTTTTCAAAAATTGGCCATGTAATGGCTTATTTAAACAGAGTGGCTCTTTTTGCAAAATTTTATTTAAGAAGATGCAAATTCAAAATTTTATCCTGGGACCTATGGGGCATCGTTCCGCACCGACAAAGTACAACACAAGACTGAGGAAGTAAAAATGCAAAAATGTGGCTATTTCAGCAAAATTCCGGCCATGTAATGGCTTATTTGATAAAGTGATTATTTTTGTAAAGTTGAGTGATGACTCAAAACTTGAGTTTTGCGGATACAGCCTTTCGACATTTCCGTGAGGAAATATTTCAAGGTTGTGTCCAAAATTATTTAAAATGATTCAAAGTGGCTATTCTTGCAAAAACGGCCTTCCAGCATCCTTTTGAAAGACATTCGGCTTGCTTTTAAACAAGAATAGCATCACCCAACTTATTTATAACAAAATAAAAATTTTGATATTTTTTGGTTATTTTTGCAAATGGGGTGTGAACCTTGACTTGATTTTGCGGCTTTGGCCTTGCAACATTTCCACAAGGAATATTTCAAGGTTGTGCCCGCAAATTATTAAAAATGATTCAAAGTGGCTATTTTGGCAAAAAACAGCCTTCGGGCGTCCTTTCGGAACATTCGGCTATTTTCAAAAACAGCGTCACTTCGATTTATTGAAAACTACAATTCGACATTTTTTTTTAAAGTTTTTGAAAAGGGTGGTAACCCAAACTTGATTTTGGGGCTACGACCTTTCAACATTTCCGCGAGGGAATATTTCAAGGTTGTGCCCAAAAATAATTTATAATGATTCAAAGTGGCTATTTTTGCAAAAACAGCCTTCCGGCGTCCTTTCGGAACATTAAGCTATTTTTCAAAAATGGCATCACTTTGATTTTATTGACAAAATTAAACACACATTTTTTTTTGATTTTTTAAAAGGGGTGGTTGGACCCGATGAGGGTTGCCTACGTATCCCACCTAACGGTGAGAATCAAACCTGCGTAGTTCGGTCAGATTGTTTTATGACCAATTATTTCAACAAAAATATTCTACATATTTTTTTTCAAATTTTTCAAACTTTCGACAGCGCTTCGTCGACATTTTGATATTTTTTCTATTCTAAAATTTCCTCTCTTTTTGTTTTTTCAGGAATTTAGCCAATAATAATTTAGAACAAATAAATGCAACATATAACATGTTCGGTCTTTAGTTACTAGGTCACCTGTCCTAGACGGACCCAACTCCTGTGTTGAGTCACCTAAGTCAGTTATGATGCAAATAATCGTCCTAGACCTATGTTCAATATCCTAAAGTTTTCAATAGTACTAGACCGTGTACTCGAGTGGACAACTCGATCGAGGAGGGGGCTACGTACCGGTGACCCGCGGGGTCAGTCGGCTTTGTAACTTATCCGGCCTCTTTTCTTATTTTTGGTATTGACACTAACAGAAAGGGGAGTCTCAACCAGTAAGCACATCCCCGAAGGTAAAGAAGAGAAGGTTTTTCGGCGCAGTTTTATATATACAGTTCACGCAATATCAAAGTGGTAAACATGTAGCACATTAATCAAAACATATAAGGAAATCAGATATAAGCAAAAATAGCAATTTCACTGAGCTCGAATTCTTAAACCCTGAACCGAAGTTCTGGGTTACTTATCCCCAGCAGAGTCGCCAGAGATGTCACACCTCCTTTTTTCAAACACATACATACGTAAACATAAATGTGCCACTGTTTAGTACTACACCCCGAGAAGGGATATAATAATAATCAGGGAAGGAGTTTTTCCACTTAAAGGACAGTCGGAATGGGATCAATTTATTTAATTTTTTCGAGTCGCCACTTGGGAAAATAATGGTGTCCCAAGTCACCGGTTTAATCCCGAACCGAGGAAATTTATGACTCTGTCATATAGTCTGCGAAACTAGAAACCTGGATAAGGAATTCTGTTAACCCGGGAGAAGGTGTTAGGCACTCCCGGATTCCGTGGTTTTAGCACGGTCGCTCAACTGCAATTTTTGCTTTTATCTGATTTCTTTATATATTTTAATTATGTGCTATTAATGTTCCGCTTTTTAATTTAGAAGAATTGTGATGTCACGAAAACACATTTCGAGTCACACCGCAACCAGTACGCCTGTGACTTTAATGCGTTTCAGTTTCGCCGAGAGTAAGATTTGGGTCACATAAATGTGCACCCGTACTTAGGAAAGTAATTTTATTAGAGTCGTGCCTAAAGAGTCTATCATCTTGATTAAACTTTGGGAAAGACCGTGAAATTCGTTAAACGGTCTTCCCGAGTCTAAATTTTATTACAATTAATTGAGGGCCATACAAATTAAGGTCCAAAACTCAAAATAAAATGAAGAAGATTACCAAAACAATAGGACTTTGGTTCAGTCTGAAATCAAAACGCATAACGACACTTTAACTGAACATGTGCATATATAATCAAAATGAAATAAACAAAGCAATCAACAAAACATTCCCATGAACTTATCCCTTTAAGTATATTGTTTTAACGCCCAGCACACGGTGAATTCGCCAACATTCAATTTGTTTGCAATATAGTTTTTCTATTGATTTTCTTATTCATATTTTTAGTATTTGTAAAAATGAGAAGATTATTTTAATATGACTATTTTAATTCTTGCTAAAATCAATACAATCATAATTCACATGATTCCTGGATTTAATACTAAGCACCTTGATTTGACAATGAAATCCATACACTAACTATCACGTCTCCATTCCAGATGAATATAATATATAACTATTTCTATTATTTCAAACTACACTAAATCTATATAAATTCCAGTAATATGTATACATAAATGTCTTAAAATAACATCAATTAAACCATAACAGTCCAAATATACTACTAGACATGAAAGTCTTCCAAATTAATTTCTATTTATGAATACATAAAAAAAACGGAATTAAATGGAACTAAGCCAAGAGAAAAATGAACAGCACTTCAATTTAGTTCCAATGGCTTGAAATTACAAATGTGTACCTGAAATTTGAAGAGATTCCATTAGATCTATGAACAGCAGCAAAGTATAATTTAACAAGCAGTTCAGCAGTGACAGTCACAGCTACAGTAGTTCAACATTTCAACAGCAGCAGTGGAATCGACAATTAAACCCAGGAAACAATTTTTCAGAATTTCAAAGCTACTTAATTGAATTTCAGCAAGTGAGACAGCAATGTAACAATGCTTCTTTATGGTTTTCTGTTATTTTTGGATTTTTTCAAGGGTTCATATGACTCAAAATGCTAAAAGAGACTCTAAAATCAAAAGGAACCCCCCCCCCCTCCCCCTTTTATTAATGCTGAAAATACCTATTTATAGACCCAAAATGAGAAATCTGAGTTTTATTAAAAACCCTTCAATTCTTGGCTTGTTGCACAAGTTAGTGCAATTATTTTATTGAAATCTACACTATAACCCCTTCTAGAATAGTCTACCATGTTCCATTTCATTTTGAATTCCTATTGTGCCCTCATTTCCTTTTATTATTCACTAGAATACCTTTTATTATGCCCAAATTGCCCTAAAAGCTCTATATTTATCACAATTATATCAATTTTTATCCCAATTGCACCCTTTTCTTTTTAACCTTATTACAAGTTTACCAACTTCCTTTTCCCAATTCAGCCCTACCTTTTAAGGCTTATTACATTCCTAAATTCTGTAATTTACTCCTATTTTAACTTATTTTCAGACTTGTATTTATCAAATAGCCACAATTAAGTGACTATTGCTCAACTAGCCAATTGGCGTCTTTAACTTTCAAAATTCAGAATTAATTCAATAACTAAATTCACATTACACTCATAACCAACCCTAGGCATTCTTACAAACATAGCCACTTTTGTTCAATTATTCAATTAACAAGACTCGGGGGAACAATTTGATAGATGGTGAGTCTTACTAATTGGAATGACTAAACGAAATTGAATCTATCAAGTAATCGCCTTAGGTTGCTACGAATCGTGTGATTTCAACTATCGACTTAATTGAATCTATGATAGTCTGAAGGTGAATTCACTAATCGAACATAAATCACTATCCTAACAGCTATAACCAATACGCCCTAGATGTTACCAACATAATTCTAACAATCACAATTAAAACTGTTATCCAATCGGCCATTAATCCTATTACTAATTGATTTCCCAGAATTTAAACAAAACTCCAACAATACAAAAGAGAGCATAATTGACCGAGCTTCAAATTATTCAGGTAGAAAATTACTGGATTAACTGCTAAACAAACAATTATTCTCACAACAATACGGAAGAGAAGACTAATTACCACGAAACATATTATTATAGAGTCATAATTGACATACTATGAATCAAAGCATACTACTGTTAAACAAAATAAAATATATTATTGTTAACAAAAAAAAAATATACTACTATTAAACATACTACTTTCAAACAAAACAAAACACACTGTTAAACATACTATTTGAACAAATTATCGTCAAAACATGAAGAAATCAAAAGACAGAAGCATATAAAGAATTAAAAGTCTTTAAGTACTTAGCTTTTTGCCGTTATTCCTTTTTTCTGTTTTTTCTTCATTTTTTCCTTCTTTTTTTTCTGTTTTCTTCATTTCTTTTCTTCAACTTCTTGAATCTTTTCAAGTCTTGATATTCCGGCATCATTTTCTTGAGTTGTTGGCCGCTGTTTTTGTTTTTCTTGAATCCCGGCGGCCTTGACTTGATTCTTCGTGTCACAGTTTATGTGGGGGTTTAAAAGAAAGGTGGGATTGATTTGGGAGGCGGCGGTGCCGTGGTGGTGGGTGGCGGCGCCATGGAAAGGGGTGACGGCGCGGGAGATTTGGATCGTTTGGTTGATGTTTAGAAGAAGATAATAGTGGGAATGAGATAAGGGGGGGATGGGGAGTCATTTGACGTTGGATTTGGCCGGAACGAAAGCCGGTCGCCGCCGTGGGTGGCGGAACCCTGGCGGCGGCCACTGGAGTATGAAGAGAAGAGAGATGCGGCTGGTTGAGTTTGAGAGAGAGACAAAAGAGTTAAAAATGTTTTAAGGTTTTTGTTATGTCTTAGGTAATAAAATGTATTAACACATTCTGGACCGTTGGATTAGGATGCATGAAGGGTTGAGATTTAATCTCACAAAAAGGGGTTGGGGCCTGGGTCACTGGACTGGGCATTTGGACCGGGGCATTTTGGGCTTGCTGGGACTATCCGTTTTGGGCCAGTAGTTTTGGTGTTAATTGGCCCAAATTTTTTTGCCTTTGTTATTTCCTTATTTTCCTTATTCTTTTGCTTCTTGTATTTATTTCTTCTTGTATATATATATATATATATATATATTTTTTTTGTATTTTTGTATTTCAATTACTTTGTAATTATTTGGAACTAATTAAAACTAACTAATTACCTTCTTTTTTGGCAATTTTCAATTTAAAAAGCTAACTAATTTTTTTTTATTTTTTCTTTAATTTGTTAAAAATGAATTAACTTCCAAAGAAATGCAAATTTTTTTTTTTGTATTTTTCATTTATCACACGCAAATAACATGCAAACAACTAACACAAAATTCACACAAAATTTAAAAAAATAAGGAAAATCATTTATTTTGAATTTTATAGGAATAACTCATATGTAGGGTAAAAATCACGTGCTCACATTTTTATTCTGACAAAGTTGCTATCTAGGGATCTTTTAACTAATGTTTCATACGCTCAATCTTTATCTCGCATAATATCTTTTTCCGGAGATCTTTCCTCAGCAGCTTAATCTAGCGTTCCCTGCATAAAAGAGCTGCATCACATGAAGAGAGAATATCGCTGAGTATTTGCATGCAAACACTCTTTCGGTCTTATAACTCTAACTCCAAACAGTGGCAGCATATATAGGACACAAAAAAAAATGTTGATCAGACTCAAAGTAAATGTGGATGTCAGTTCAACAACAAACCCAAACAAAGCTTAAGAATAAACCAACAACTGATCAAATTGTGTAGTTTGGCGAATTAAAGAAATTGAAAAAAAATTCGCATATCTAAGTCCTGAATATGTTAACAACTTCACCCAATGGCAGTTAATTCAATAGAGGAAAGGTTAGAACTTTGTACCTTGAAGTTGGTATTCGACTGATAGGGGTAGAGAAAGGAATACCGACTTTCAAATCAATGCTCTAACACAACAGGAGCCTCAGTTTCAAAGTCGTCCTACAATTGGGAGGAGAGACGTCAAAAATGTAGACGGCGAAGGGAAAAATAGAGAAGATGAAAATATTTTTTGGCATGGGGTTAGGGTTAAAAAGGATACTGGCGATAAACTGTCATTTTACTCAAATGTACCGCTACTGTAGTTATGTTTATTATGGCTGTTTGAAAATCGTTGTAATAAAATACATTTATTAACACCACCACTATATCATTTTTTTTGTAGTGACTGTTATGTGATGGGCGCCACTCCAATAAAATGTCTACAAACTAAAATGAAACAAGGAACAATAATCACAAGTCAACCATAAAAGATACAAAAGAAAAGGTCTTTCTTTTCCAAATTGCAAGGTATTTACATGAAATGAATGTACTATTACCTGAGTCATAAAGGCACAACTGAGACCATTGATACCTAACCTTATACTGCAACTCTAATAAAGAAAACCAGATTTATAAAAGGTTATCAAGAACAAATCTAATAAAAAGACCAATCACTAAGAAACAAATCTTCATCTAAAGAGATCCTAACTGATATAAGTAAAACACGAATAAAATAAAACCACATAAAATCAAGAACAAAAATAAGAAGTTCAACAAAGAAATCAATCCATCAATTGCCAAAAAAGAAAGAGAATTCTCTTATGTTTCTTTTTTGAAAGCTTTGACTTAAAAAATGTAATGTATGAGACCATATTTTCTGAAACAGAGCAACATCATACACATTTGCCAAATTTTGAAAATTGCGGCTAGGATTGAGAGAATATGCAAGTAGCGTTAGAAGAAATTATCGGATTAAACGCCGGATATTTGTTAAACACAGTAGCTTCATGGAAAAGAACAAAAATCTTAGTCAAATTCATAAAAGTTGATTATGTAGTCATTTGTGGATATGTATAGACTATTTCATGGCAATTCCAACATATAAAAACTGTTATATATAATCAGACTAACAACAACACATACAGTGAACTGACAAGAATATAAACAATGCCTTTGAAAGAATTAAGTATTGCTCACAATCAAGAACAACAATAGCAACTGAAAGGTCACTATACACTTGCAGGAAGTAAAGTTTATCAACACAGTTAACCTCATAGTGCTTGAATATGAAATATGGTATGTATTGTTACTTATACCGAAGATTTCCTTGCGATTTGCATACGGCAAGCCATTTCTCAAATCTGGTATCAGGAATAAATTTAAAACTCAATATATGAAATCTATATACTTAAGGTCAAGAGCTCTAATTCACAAATAATGCAAAATTTGCACAGAACAAACATATTCGGTAGAGCAAAATCGAAAGAAATTAAAAAAGTACTCTAAAAAAAGTGTTAATAGTAGTGCCAATGCTATGTATCAAAACCATAAGACAAACCCCAAATAAAAGAATATGAGTAAAATCCAAATTCTCACTTACTAGTTTACAATTTTGGAAACAAACACCACAGAAATTTGCAGAAACAGAGGAGAATGGCAGAAGAAACAACAGATGGTACTTTTATAGCCTGCAAAAAAGTCATTCTATATCACTCGACGGAGAAAAGGAAAATATCGATCCAATTTCACAAAATAAATTTACACAAACAGTAGCAAAAAGTGAACTAAGCACAAATCCATCAACTACACAGAGAGAGCAAATAAACCTAGATCTACATGAACAAATAAGAAGTAAATAAGCTAAGCATATATCCAACAACTACATAGAAAGAGCAAATGAAACCCTAGATGTACAATCTACATTAATAAATAAGCAGTAATAGCGAAAAGGGGAGGAAAATTGAGAGGACCTCGCTGAATTTCATTTGGAGATGGGGTTGCTGGACTCCTCGGAAGCTTCATTGGAGACCAATGGCTTCCAATCGAGTGCCTCGGCGAGATGAGGGAATCGCGAGCCACAATGAAGACTAGGGTTTATTTAAGGAGGAACGCGGGAAGGAGTTCAAAATTGTTTGGTCCGACCAAAGGAGAAAATCTAAATTTGTTTGGAGGTGTGTGATGGGGAATTGATAATACTGGTGGTTTAAACCGCCATAGTATAAAACAAATAGCCGTTATTTAAAACCTTAAAGCGGAGTGTTTAAAAACGCCATTTTTTGTTTCGTATTATGGCGCATTACAGCAACCGCGGTAATAAAACCGCCCTAAATTCTTCAATTTTTTGTAGTGACTTAGTGAGGGATTAAGAGGTTAATTCCTTGGTTGCATAGGTTGTAATCTAAAAGTTGCTCATTAGTAAAGTTGAAATCCTACGACGGTAAGTCGTGGTTTTTAATCCCGTTGAGCTAAAAAATTTCCACATAAAATTTCTATTGTCATTCATTTACTGCAGTATATGCGTGTTCTATTGGACCTGAGTTCTCTATAGAATTTGGTGGACTCTTATATTCTATCTAAACAATTTTAGCAAAGGAACATGACAGCATTTGTTGAATTGCTGAAAAGAACAATTGCATTAAAATGGAAAAGAAAAGGGTGAAATGAGAAATCATTCACCTGAAGAGTCAGAATATGATGACTTACAGCAAAACTAAATTAGTACTTCCTTGGAAAAAAATTCGTGATTACATCAGTATAAAAAGTTTCTTGATTGTATCAGTATGCTGACTCATAGTTAAACGAAAAATTATGTGAACGCAATCATTAATAGACAATTTTACATTTTTTATTTAATTATAACCTAATCTTGGCATATTGAAACACAAGATATTTTACCTTGATTCACAAAGGTAAAGCACTGAAAGAAACATAGATGTCGCTAAGTCAAATAGGAATGTGGCAAACAGTAAACACTTGCGAAATAACAACTTAGCCATAAATCAAAAGAAAGAAAAAATATTACTGTTTTCCTCAGGGACCTGAATTGTACTGAAGGGCTTAAGGTTTAGCCAAAATCTCAGTAAATAGTTCATGATCTTCAAAATCGCGTTGGCTAATACTCATAATCCTTCTTCTCCTCCTGCCCGTAATTAACATCATCATCATAAAAGAGATCTGCTTTAATAAAGTAGCTCGGGGAACCTTTCACCATCATCATCATCAATATCACCATCATCATCATCATCGTAAAGCTCTAAAATTAATTGTTATGACCAAAAAAAGAAAATTTTCAGAAAATGAAATCAGGTATGATATAGTAAATAACTTCCTGCTCAAGGAACAAACATATTTTCTACAATTTTAGACAGCTAAATAAGAGAAGATGATTTTGCTTTATGCTTAATTAAATGTTTGCATTGATTGACTAATTTGTTTTGATAAGTCATTTTTTAGCGTTAGAATTCATTTTCAAAAATCTATTCAAGATAATTTACCAAAGATGTTAGATAAGTAAATACGAATGTTCTAGCTTTTAGCTACCCGCTCTTCTTTCTTTATAAATCATTTGCATAAGTTATGCAGCATAACCAATCATCTGCTTTTGGTTTGGCAAAACAATATTTATGAGGAGGGAATGTCGTAGTTAATTGTTACACTAACAGAAACTATATATAAGCTTCTTGCATCAGCAGAGGCGGTTCTAGGATTTAAATTCTATGGGTTCAAACCTATTATATTTTTAAAACTATGGGTTCATATCTATTATTTTTACAATTTTAATAAGTTTTTACATATAAATTTTTACTCCGCATAAAAAATTATGAGTTCAGTTGAACCTGTACACAATACACTACATCCGCCACTGCTTGCATGTACTCATCTTTTACAACAACAACAACAACAACAACAAAAAAACACGGTAGAATTCCACAAGTGGGAAAAATATTAATCTTTTTGATTGACAATACTCATATTTCAAGAACTTTAATTTCACCTGTAATATAGGCCAGAAACATAGTAAACTTATCCGAATTTTTCATCTAGACACTCAAACTAAGCTCATGATCTATTAAATACTTGACCTAAGGGTAGACTGTGTCTAGTAAACACGACATGCTGACATGGTAGAAGGTGTGATTCCCACTTAAGCTACAATAATGCCTTTGCCGGGAATGAATACTTTCACCAGTAAAACTAATTTTCCAGCATTTTTGTTCTCTCTTCTTCTTCTTGTCCGAAACTCATTTTTATGAATGTTCTAAGCCATTTTCTGTCATTTGTGTTTAGCATAAACTTTCAGGAAGAAAGGCAAAAGGGTACAACTTAGACTTGTTTTCAAAGCTTTGCACAATTTCGTTTCTGAATCCAAACGGAAGAAGTGCATATTTATGGTTTCCATTTGTTTCTTGCTTTTATCTCAATATTATTTGGCCTTATTATTTTGAGCTAAACCTAGTGATAATTTTTATACTAAAGGAATTTGCAGAGTTCACTTAAAATTTCATCCATCCTTAGCAGAATGGAGGTTTTACCGGAATCTTCTTAACCGGTCAACTCATCCTCTCTCTCTCTTCCTTTCATATGTTGACTTCTTTTAATTTGCTGATATGTGTCTTTTTTCCATTGGTTTTTCTTGACATGTCAACTTCAAGGGATATTTAGGCATTGCACTTGCTTTAAAATTGTCAGATTTGTGTTCAATTGGTACAGTTTAAGCATAAAGCAAGTGTTTAATAGGTCATAAGCTTAGTTAGGTGTTCTAATGAAAAATTCTGACAAATCTAGGAGGCTATTTATGTATTTGGTCTATATATAACACACTTAGCAGTAATGTTGTGCTGACAAGATATAGTAATTGAAAGTGCCTCTAACAGAGTTTTAAAAATGAGATTTGAATGTAGTTGAATTTTGTCCACAGTTTACCTGAATCCGAATTGGTATTCTCTCTCTTGTGGAAAAATATGTCGAAACCAGTATTTTGATATTCGTCAACTTGTTTTATCTTGATATCACTGGCTGACTTGGCTACGGATTCGCTGCATCCCCATACCTCAATGGATTTCATAGAAGAAACCTCTTCAAAATAAGATGGGATCTTATTCAGAAGTTTACACTCATGCAAAACCAAGTGTTCAAGGCTAGGAAATGCATCATCCAAAACAGTCCATTCTTTAAGACTGCTACAATCTTTCAGTTTCAAGACTCTGAGTTGAGGGAACTCGCTATCTGTCACTTCCCATTCTTTATCCTCAAATTCAATGAAACTCAGTTCGAGTTCCTGAAGGTTCTCAAGCTGAGCAATGTTTGATAAGTGTTGAAGGCCCAGTCTAAATCTGGATACTTTCAATTTTTTGAGATTAGATGCCGAGATGTGTACAAGATATGGTAGGACTTCTACGAGTTGATCACCAAAAATGTCTAGAATCTCAAGCTGTGTTGGAAAATGCAATACAGGAAAGTGACCGCTGCTACCACCCTTAAATTTGCATCTCAATTCCCGAATATTAGGTGTTTTTTTCAGCATCAATTCTGCATCCTCAGCAGAAGAAAAATATGGAGTGGAAAAAGTTACCAAATTATAAAGTTCTGAGGAGTCGCCAAGGAATTCTTTTGAATTGAAGCAAGGCGAAATGTGCAGATGCCTCAATTTAATCATCTTCCAAATTGTTATGGGTAATAACAAATACCCTTCCATTCGATTGACTATTAAAGTTTCAAGATTCCACAAATTGGCTATAGATGATGTAATTGACTCCTGAGATGTTCGTGCAGCAAAATATCTCAAGTAGGCAAGCTCAGTTGGGAAAGAGTCAATCATAGGGGACTCCAAATTCAACACTTTTAGAAACCTAAAGTTGTGAAAAATATCTGAGGCTTGAGCAATTGAAGAGTATGTATTTGTGCTAGCTTCCCTGAACAGAACCGAGCTAACAAGTGAGCAAGATGAACTCCATTCTACAAGATCATCAACTTTAGTATGGAAGGCCAGGCGACGTTGAGCGAGCTGCTTGGGCAAGTAAATGTCATTTTGGTACCTATAATAAGGAAATTAATACAATAGTAAGATTAATTTTCAAATATCACTTCAATACTTGATTGATTGAACAAAGAAAAAGTGCCATTAATCGGTGTATTACCTTTCTATCCGTTGTATAAGATTCTCCTTCTGTGCTCTTGCCTTGCAGAAATGAAGCAAGATATCATGAATGCGACATACTTTGATCTTATCACCACAACTCCTCTTAGTAACCATCACCAGATTACTTTCAACAAGATTCTTCAAGTAACCTTCTGCTATGTCTTCCAAGCTCTTGTTTTCATCGTCTTTTACAAATCCTTCTCCTATCCATAAGAGTGTTAATTTTGAAATGTTTATTTCTTTGTGTTGTGAAAATATTCCAAAATAAAGAAAGCAAGACTTTAGAGGATACGGCAAATTCTCATAACTTTGTTCTATAATGTCCTCTGGGTAATAGCGAACATCAGAACCTAAACTCCTGGCCACTTGCTTCCAACATTGTTCCGTCTTTTTCATCTTTGCGAGTCTACTGGCCACAAAAACAATCGAAAGAGGCAGCCCTCGACACTTTTTTGCTATTTTTTGTCCAACTTTTTCAAGGACAATGGAGCAGCTTGCTTCACCAATCACTTTACTTTTTAGTAACTTCCAACTTTCACTGTCATTAAACAGGCGAAGATGAAGGGGTTCACTAACTGATTTAGCATAGGTGGCAACCCCACAGCGTCGCGTTGAAAGAAGAATTCTACTTCCATTATTGGCATTAGGGAAGCAAAGTTTTAAATCATCCCATGCCTTAGCATCCCATACGTCATCAACAAGGATAAGATATCTTCCAAAACGTAAAATTTTGCGAAGCGCAGCTGCTAAATCACTCTCATCGTTACTAAGAGGAGTCTGATCATTAGAAACAGGTAGCATCGCCAGAATAGACAGTAACAGTTCCCTCCGAGAATATACTGAAGACACATAACAATGTGCACGAATATCAAAGTGAGAGGCAACTGATTTGTCAGAATAGAGTCTCTTGGCCAAAGTTGTCTTTCCCGCTCCAGGCATGCCAACAATTGACACGACGTCTAGCTCCTTGGGTCCTCCAATTAGTTGGCATCTTAATTTTTCCATCTCAACCTCAAAGCCTATAATTTCTTCATTGATCCTTTGAGTTCTTTTCAATACTGATGACGTATGACAAGTGTCCATGGTATCACGAGACACTAAGTTAACCTCAACCATGTTCTGGCTCTCTGCTACCTCTGCCCCAATCTCCTCTATGATGTCTAAGAGCCAAAGCATCAGACACCACTTAGGAACTTTTTGGCTCACACAACCATCAATAATATATTCTACCTCATATGCTTTGCCAATCAGTAGTGACAAAGAATGCTGAAGCTTGCCGTGATTATTGTGTTGTCCTTCTGCAGCTGACCTGAGAAAATGTTGCATTTTCTCCAGTTCTGTTTGAACCTTTTTAAGTTCTGTCTTGAGAAAATCAAGTGAATCTGAATAACGATCTTGGAACTCCTTCAGGTTGTTTAAGAGAAAATCAACATAGCCTATTCCATGAATCCTTGGCAAATTAGATTGGAACTCCTTCCTGATGATGTGGTATGTCACTGTCTTGATACGCTGAATGCTACCTGGCAAATCAAGAGTAGATTCACCTTCATATAATGAGTAAACAAGAAGTCCGGAATTAACCATCACAACATCGATATCTTGAAGGTGAAATTCGAGATCTTGTATCGACAAATGGATGAGATTGGAACGTAAGAAGCTGAGCATCTCCTCAAGGTCAGCTATTTGATCAGTTGAACCAACTATCCGATTAGGTAGTTCTTTCAAGCTGTGCTGGAGAGTCTCCACAAAGCCCATTCCACAATCAGCTGCATGCTCATTTTGGATAATCGGATGCCAGTGTGATTGTGTTGTCAGCCTTAAAGCTTGCAGGACATCGATATAGATCTTGCGGATGTCCGGCCGAATGGGCTTAATCTTCATTTGCAGCAGATCAGAAAGCAAAACATTCATTTCAGCGTTTTCGTTGCCATTGGTTGGCAAATACAACCAGGCAATCATTGCTGCGTGACCAACCACAACTAAAACGTGAGCGAAGAAATTAGTATGCTGGCTGTGAAGCTCTATGCATCTCTCTGAAACAAAGCAGACAAAATTTCTCAGTAACTTCAACTCGTTAAAGACATCTCCCAGTTCTTTCTTGGATCCCGGAACAAAAAGTAGTGAACTAGAAACATATATATGCACTAAAGCACCTAGATTCCCAATGACAGTATCAAAGATTTCCATTACAAACTTGGGATCAGCATGGGATGATTTTTTGGGAAAGGTGTATTCAGCTTTGATTTCAAGCTTAATCATCCGAAGCTTGTCTTGCAATTGAGAGGCAACGCGATCAATGTGTTGGATCTTGTTGACCTTTTTGAGGTCAACGGCAGCATCTTGAAACAGATTTTGAACTTTGTGTGCGACATCTAGCTTGCTACATAAATCTGTGAAGTTCTGCAATCTGCGGAAAATATCCAGGAATTCGAACTCCCTTTTGAGGAACTTGATTCGATCTTGTGAAGTGTCCGGCATGTCTAAACCCCATTGATCTTCAATCTGCTGGAGAGGTTCAAGGGGATGATATTTCATTGAAGACAAGTATTTGTCTCCCTCTTTCTCAGAAGTAGTGTAAACTGCTGCTGTGAAATTGAAGTGGGAGGGAAAGAAGAATCAGATATTTTGGTTGGGAGAATATTGTATCACAAGTTTATAGCAATTTGCACAGTCAAACATATCATCGCGCGGTCCAGACCCATGTCTAGCAGCAAACAAAGCACAAGGTAACCTAGGTCATTTTACGGCAATTAATTACCAAAAATAATATATGCTCTATTTTAATTTATATGACTATGTTTGACTTTGCATAAATCTAAGAAAAGAGAAAGACTCTGAATTTTGTGACTAACAGAATATAGGTATTTGTGTAACTATAAATTATCAGGGAAAATTTCACGTAGCAATAAATGGGATTCCTACTTTTCAATTTTAGCAAAACTTTGAATAGTCTTCAATGATCGAACTTTTACTTTTCAATTTTCTTACTTTGAAACAAGATGACACATGTGAGAATCAATAATAGCAGATGGTCCCTTAAAGCATATGTAGAAGGAGTGAGAAGAAAAGAGATCGTATGCAATGTTTGTGAGAACATAATTTTAACTCTATAAATTTTGAGTTTGCTAGTGCTTTCAAAATATTTACAATATGGGCTAGGTAAGGTAAAACTTAAAAACATGGGTTATTTTTTGTTATAGTGTGATGTCAAATATATTTTCTTGTAATTTTTTCTAAATTATCCCATTAAGTACAGAATAAAACAATGTTTAGTTTCTTCTAAAATATAATTTTTTAAGAAATATTTTTCTCTGTACTAAAACAAACCCTTAATTGGCTCTGTTTTGTCCAATATTAGATTTAACATGAAATAAAATAAAGCACACAAAGAACTACTAGAAATAGAAAAGACACGAGTTCGAACCCAGAATTTCAAGATGTTCATCACTGGTGGCTTAAACTTTCTTCCTCAAATCAGCTTGTATGGTATCTAAAACAATGAAATTCAATTGAACTGATGATCCTCAACACAAAAACAAAGAACACCTTCAGTTCTATCCTCATCAAATAAACCGAAACTCACAATTTTTCAGAGTCCAGATTTCAAGTTAAACTCAAATGGGTTCACCGAATACCCAAGCTTCTGTTCAAATTAATTCAATCAACCTCCAACTTCAAGAACAAGCCTTACAACCTAGGATGATTAGTTCAAATTAGAAACCCATTCTCAACTTTGTTTCAGATATTCAATCGTTTTCTTAAACCTCAAAGTCGAATTTCCAAGAGACCCATCAGCTTTATGGTGTTCGAGATGTTCTCCCAATCTTATCCCAATTCATTTTGTTTCGATTACAACTCAACAAAGCAGCTATGAAACCGCGGCTTTGAACAACGACGAAAACCCAACAGTGCTTCTTTTGTAAGTTTTTAGCCCAAATCATCATCCGTTTCAATTTATGTTAATCTATTTCTTTTTTAGTCCGTACTAAAAAGAATGATCTATTTCCTTATTTAGAAATAATTTATGCAATGATTTATAGCCACACAAAATAAAGGTGCCTCATTTTACGCCACAAAATCAAAAGTCTTCTCTCTTTTATTAAACTCCGTGTCCAGTCAAATATGTTCACATAAATTGAAACGGATGGAGTATATTGAATCAGGATTTCAATGAGTTAGGCCATCTCCAACCCAAAAACTAAATTTCACTAGATAAATTATAATGGAATAGAACTTTTTATTTATAGGGAGAGATTGACTTAGCCATCAAGTAATAAATTATAAAATCTCTCTATATATGTACATTCAACATAATTAGAATTCTATTTATAACACTCTCCCTGAATGTCTATTCAACAGATAGTGTGTCTCGTTAAAACCTTAACTGAAAAAAAAACCCAATGAGGAAAAAAAATTCCATAGAAGGAAAAAGAGTATACATATCTAACAATACGCCTTTTGTTGCCTCGTTAAAAATCTTGCAAGAAAAACCTAGTGGGACAAAACCGTGTAACGGAAAAAAAATGCAACGCGCATTAACTCCCCCTGATGAGAGCGTCAATTCACATCCTTGAGCCTTCGCATCCCGATCTTGTACACTAGCTTCTTGAAGGTTGACGTTGGTAGAGATTTTGTGAACATACCAGCCACATTATCACTTGAACGAATCTGTTGCACATGAATATCACCATTCTTTTGAAGATCATATGTGAAAAATAACTTTGGTGAAATGTGTTTTGTACTATCACCTTTTATGAATCCTCCCTTCAATTGAGCTATGCATGATGTATTGTCTTCATACAAAATCGTTGGTAGTTTGTCACATTTCAAATCACATTTGTCCCGAATAAGATGTATTATAGACCTCAACCACACACATTCTCGACTTGCTTCATGAATAGCAATTATCTCAGCATGATTAGATGAAGTAACCACAATTGATTGCTTAGTCGATCGCCAAGATATGGCAGTGCCTCTACAAGTAAACACATAACCTGTTTGAGATCGAGTCTTATGTGAATCGGATAAATACCCAGCATCAGCATAACCAACAAGATCGGGACATCAACTATTGCCATAAAATAAGCCTATATCGGTAGTCACGTTTAGATACCGCAATATATGATTAATTCTATTCCAATGTCTCTTTGTGGGAGCAGAGCTATATCTTGCCAAGACATTAATTGAAAAAGTTATGTCGGACCTTGTTATATTAGTAAGATATATTAGTGCACCAATTGCACTAAAATATGGTACTTCAGGACCAAGTAGCTCTTCATTCTCTTCTTGAGGCCGGGATGGATCCTTATTCACATCAAGTGATCGAACAACCATTGGAGTACTTAATGGATGTGCTCCATCAATGTAAAACACTTTCAGTACCTTATTCTATGTAGGTAGATTGATGACCAAAAATTACGTTTGCCAAATGTTCAATTTGCAAACCAACACATAATTTTGTCTTTCCGAGATCTTTCATCTCGAATTTCTTCTTTAAATAATCAATTGCCTTTTGGAATTCTATAGGTGTTCCAATAAGGTTTATGTCATCAACATATACGACAAGTACAACAAATTCCGATGTTGTTTTCTTTATGAAAATACATGGGCAAATGGCATCATTCATATAACCCTCCTTTAATAAATACTCACTAAGAAGATTATACCACATTCGTCATGATTGCTTTAGACGATACAAAGATCTTTGCAATTTGATTAAAAACATTTCCCGGGACTTTGAATTATGTGCGTTCGACATTTTAATCCTTAGGGAATTTTCATGTATATCTCATTATCAAGTGAGCCATAACGGTAGGCGGTAACCACATCCATTAAATGCATGTCAAGTTTTTCATGGACAGCAAAACTAATGAGATAACGGAACGTTATAACATCCATAACGCGTGAATATGTCTTTTCATAATCGACATTAGGACTTTGTGAAAATCCTTGTGCAACAAGGCGTGCCTTGTATCTTTGTACCTCATTTTTCTTATTTTTCTTGCATACAAAGACCCGTTTATATCCAACAGGCTTAACACCATTAGGTGTTTGGACTACAGACCAAAAAACTTCATGTTTTGCAAGTGAATTCAACTCTGATTGGATTGTTTCTTGCCATTTTGGCCAATCAAGTCTCTGTTGACATTCTCCAACAGATTTAGGTTCAAGATCTTCACTTTCTTGCATAATGCTGGATGCAACATTATATGTAAAGACATAATCCGCCATTATAACCACTCGATTCAAATTTCTCTCAATATCAATTGGATTTATTGATAGTTCCTTATTTTCTTGAGTCTCGGGCTGAGTGGATTCCGCATAAATCTTAGAATTTATTAAATCGTAGATTTCTTCATGAGATTCTTTCGTAGTGTCATTTTGATCATTTGTTTTCCTTTTTCTCAGATTTCGTTCTTTGGAACCTAATGGTCTGCCACGTTTAAGGCGTGCTTTTGACTCATTAGTTATGACACTAGAAGATTGTCCAATAAGGACATCAATATGGATTGGAACATTCTCTGCAGAGATATGCGATTTTATTATCCTTTTCAAATCTGTAAATGCATCTAGCATTTGATTTGCTATTCTCTGCAAATAAATAATCTTTTACACCTTTTTTTCACAAATAGAGGCACGTGGATCAAGATGAGATAATGGATTTTTCCACAAAATTTTTCGTTTGGTTTCACCACCTTCTCCCCCTACTTTTGGAAAAAGTGTCTCATCGAATCGACAGTCTGCAAATCGTGCAGTAAACAAATCCTCTGTCAATGGTTCGAGGTAGCAAATAATGGAGGGTGATTCAAACCCAACATATATTCCTAACCTTCTTTGCGGACCCATTTTGGTGCGATATGGCGGTGCTATAGGCATATATACTGTGCATCCAAAGATTCTTAAATGAGATATATTAGGTTCATGACCCAAAACTAATTGTAACAGGGAATATTTATGATAATATATCGGTCTAAGACGAACTAGCATTGCTGCATGCAAAATGGCATGACCCCAAACAGAAGTGGACAGCCTTGTTTTCATGAGTAACGATCTTGCTATCAATTGCAGACGTTTAATTAAAGATTTTGCAAGACCATTTTGAGTGTGAACATGAGCTAAAGGATTTTCACTTTTATCCCAATTGATAAGCAATAAGCATTAAATACTTGGGATGAAAACTCAGCAACATTATCAAGTCTAATTGACTTAATTGGATTGTCGGGGAATTGCGCCCGTAATTGAATTAGTTGTGCTATTAATTTTGCAAACGCGAGGTTGCGATATGACAATAGGCACACATGAGACCATGTAGAAGATGCGTTTATTAAGACCATAAAGTATCTAAACGACCCACTAGGTGGGTGAATAGATCCACAAATGTCCCTTTGTATACGTTTAAAAAACACAGGGGACTCAATTCCAACCTTTGTTGGTGATGGTCTAATAATTAACTTGCCTTGATAACAAGAAGTGCAAGGAAATTCATTATTTAAAAGAATCCTTAAATTCTTTAATGGATGCCCATTTGAGTCTTCTATAATTCGTTTCATCATAATTGATCCAGGGTGTCCCAATCGATCATGCCAAAGTACAAAAGTATTGGAATCAGTAACATTTTGGTTTACAATAGAATGTACCATAATTGCATTAATTATTATCCAATACATGCCACAAGACAAAGATATGAACTTCTCAATAGCTCTTTTATGGCCAGAGACATTTTTGGTAATGATGAAATATTCAAGATTATTCTTATCTATTATCTCAATATGATATCTGTCACACCTCCCTTTTTACTACCCCACTTTGGGAAAAAGCATATAAATACGCTTGTAGGGTATACCTCGACGTTCAAATACCCGAAACGGATATAATAGCATAGAGGAAGGAGTTTTTCCAATTAAAGGACAATCGGTTCGGGATTTTGTTGAGATTAATCAGAGTCGCCACTTGGGAAGATAATGGTGTCCCAAGTCACCGGTTAATCCCGAATCCGAGGAATTTGACTCTTAAAAATGTCTGCAAAGCAAAGATCCGGATAAGGAACTTTGTTAACCCGGGAGAAGGTGTTAGGCATTCCCGGGTTCCGTGGTTTTAGCATGGTCGCTCAATTGTCGTTCCCGACTCTTGTTTGACTCAACATAGATTTTAACAACAAATAGTGCTTTTTACTTAAGTATTTTTATGGAATTTGCGACATCGCGAAAACATACCTCGAGTCACACCGCAACCAGTACGCCTGTGACTTTCGGTATATTTCGGCTTTGTCGAGATTTAGATTTGAGTCGCACCAAGTGCACACTCGTTCAAAGGAAAGTACATTAAATCGTGCCCTAAAACAACGTCTATCGGCTTTTGAGTCTTTTGGGAGAAGCTATGGAATTCGCTATTAGCTTTCGCGTGTATACTTTATTATCTTGTTACTAAATGGGGGCCCCGCTTGTTTAATGTCGGGCGAGGCTCGTCCCAATTTAATTTTAAAAGTTCAATCTTAATGTATACTACATTTTTCTATACTGTTCTTTCCTTAGCCGTTTCCTAATACTAAGCATTCCATGCCCTTCCGATTTCTATTGTTATTTGGGCCTAGACCTTTACATCAATTATTTAGATCAGCAATGGGCCAGCCCAGACCTTAAAGCCCAGGCAGTCTTCAGGCTTTCATTCAATAGACCAATCAGTTTCGTATGGCAGTTCAGGCCCACGTTACACATAGGGCCCAAACCAAATTGTAATAACAAAAAGTATAACACGGAATTCATATAAAGAAACAAATACTCAGAATTGGAAATGAAATCAAATCACTTTTATTTATTAATAAGGAAATCAGTACACAAAAAAAAGTAGTCTTAAGTCAATGGTCTATGTACATGAGAGCTCAACCAATTGTTATCACTATATGCTCATAACTAAGAACCTATATTAATATCTATTTATTTGCTAATGAGATATTCTGGAACACAACCTACTTGCCTAGGAAATCAGGTTAAATTAAAGTGATTCAATTAATTATTTACAGCATCAAAAGAGAAGCTAAACGATTAATCACAGATGCTTACTATATTAGCGGTTTCATTGTGAGCTATACCTCTCATCATTACCAGTTCATCCTAATTAAATTGCTTCAATATCTAATTATTTCCCCTTTTAAAAACTCAATCAGATCTGAACCTAGATTCACAGAAGCAGACTAATTATATAAGCAGTAACTATATGAGTCTCTATATCTAAGCGATTTAAAGGTTTAAACAGGACCAAACAGTTGGTTTTACAATGACTTAGTTCATTACAACGTTGTTAATTCAGTTACGCTCGACTTGAACTAATGTTTTTCATCTTTTAAAACTTACTCATGCTAAAGTGTAGATCCACACCATATGAGTAACTACGTGATTATGGCTTATAAGGTTATTGTGAAGAACAATTAACGATTTAAACTGTGATTAGCAAACTTATATTTTAAGGTTTTACCTAATTTAACTAAGTGACATACTACTACTACATTACTACCATCATACACTAGCTATTACATCGTTTTTGTTTCTGTTTTCATACTACTACATTCTATACTACCACTAAAGCTACGAATCTAAACTATTAAAGCAGTAATACAAAAACTGAACTACAGATTCATTAATGATAGGCAATTAAGCTGGGTCTTCATTCTTATTCAATCAATCCGCCATTACAATTTCAAATGAAAGAGAGATGTACCTGGATCACAAAGAAAATCCAATGAGTCTAGGGAATCAGGCAGATAAGCACAACAAAGTTTCGAACAGCAATGCAACAGTGAGATTGATTATCCACGAAAAACAGAACACCACAGCAAGAGCAAATAGAAATCCAGGCACACACTTGAGCAGAAAACCACAAAAACAGGCGACTGAACCAGATTCTCACTCGAACAAATGCAGAAAACTATTGCTAGATTACTATGTTTTTACTCTGAACTTTTCTTATCAAAAGCCAGCCCTTCTTCTACTCTTTTTGGGAGTATTTATAGGCATGTGCCAAGGCTGAAACTTGGGGAGAAAGTATGGGATTAAACTCCACTTCTCCCCCTCTAAAATTTATCCCATTTACACTTTGGCCCTATTTCAGTTAACAGAAATCCTTCCAGCATGTGCTGGAAGGTTCCAAAGATTCCTTTTTATGGGTTTTTACCAATGTAGCCTTAAGGGTTAGGGATTTTTACTGATTTCCCTTTTTAGGGAGACCATTATACCCTTTAATCTCTGCAAAATTGCAGAATCAGGGGTACAAATGACTCCCTTACCCTCTTATGTTTCAAACTATTCACTATTTTACCTATTTGGTTTCCAATTATGCCCCTAAGGACACTGCTGATTTACCCGACCTGCCTAGGTCAAGTTTCAGCTTTTTGGGGACTTATTTAGCTAATGGCCAGCCCTTGCATTGGTATTTAAGGGCTGGCCAATCCTACTTTAGGGAACTATTTCAATTTTAGCCACTTGTAGTCCAATTTCAGCTAATTAAACTAATCTGCAGGGCTAGCCTGCTTTATTGCTATATATGACTATTTAAAAGCTAGCCAGTCTCAAGTTGAGACTTAGCTTGGGTACTTAAACCCAATTACTGAACACAGTTGGGCCCAAAACCTTTGCAGGCCCGGCCACTTTAATGTTCAGGGCTCAAGAAGAGCCTGGGCAAGTCTGCATTTGCAGACTTAGCCATTTTGCACAACCAGCCCCTTTTTAAGGTGGACTGGTGTGTTAGGACCTTATAGAGTTGGTTAACCTTTTGCAAAGTTGACCATTCTTAGGTCAATTATTGCCTAATGACCTATTTTTGTTTATTTTAATTTAATTAAACTAATTTGCAGGATTAGCCTGCTTAATTATTCTATTTAAGCTATTTGAAATTTGGCCAGTCCTTAATTTGGACTTGGCTTTGCCATTTTAGGGCTCAAAACTGAACACAGGCCTGGTTAAGACCTTTGCAGGTCTAACCATCTGTGTTTCAGGGCTCAATTGAGCCTTGGTGAGTCTGCATTTGCAGACTTAACCAACCTTTTGCACAACTAACCCATTTTGAGGTGGGTCAGTGTGTTGGGACCTTATAGAGTTGGTCAACCTTTGCAAAGTTGACCACTCTTAGGTCAATTATTAAACTTATAGCCTATTTTGTTCATTTTCATTTTTAACCTATTTAAAAACTAACCATTTTCATGGAACCTAATACTAGCAGCTATAACCAATTCCCCTAAGGTTCAAATAGTTAATCAGACATTCACAAGAAACAAAAACTAGCAAAATTTAATCATTCTCAACATGCATTGCATACAGGAACACATATGATCTTATAAACATGCATTAATCAACTCAAACTCAGAAGAAACAATTGATATGGTTGAATTTTAGTCAACTAACTCATTTCATCAGATTACATGTGATACAGTATGAATTCATGTCAATTCAGACCTAATTACTACCAATTTCAGTCATATGATAGTTTGAAAAACTTCAGAACCTTTAAAGTTTATGGCACAGTTACACATATAAGCACAGGCTCTCATAAACAGTCAACATGGCTCAGACTAACATAAGCATGGTAATCAGAATTCACTTTCAAGTACCAACCCTAGCTTGATGTATACATGTGTTAAATAAGATGAAGATAAAGAAAAGAAAAGATATGAAGAAGCAGTGAAGAAGCATACTACATCTATCATGTGAAGTAACAGAGAAGAAGCACACTACATCTATCATGTGAAGTAACAGAGAAGAAGCATACTACATCTATCATGTGAAGTAACAGAGAAGAAGCAGAGTCACTAACTCAGATTTCAGGAGATCAAAACCCCAATTTTAAGCATGCTACTTAGCAGGTAAGGATAACAGAAAAGATACTATAAACTACCATAAGAAACCTTAATATAGGAGGTGAAGGGAGATGGTAAATCAAACAGTTAAACTTGGCACTAAGATTAAACATGCTAAGAGACAGAAAAGGACAGTCTAGGGATTACGAAACTCAAAGACAATAACTTAATACAAAGATAAAAAGAGTAAGAATCAAACTATTTTTAGAACTTAGACATGCATAACAATAGAAGAGAAGATAGTCAGGAGCCATAGAAGATGAAGAAGAAAAGAGTGAACCAAGGTGGATCTTTTAGCTCAGAGAAACAAATCATGATTTGAAAATGATGAACAAAAGAAAATCACAAGAGAAGAACAAGTTATGCATTTTAACAGATCGGAAATCACAAGTCAAAAAGACGAAGAAAAGATAGACTTAGGAGAAGAAGCTCATAATAGACAGAACATAAGGACCAAGTCAAAACAAGAAAAACAAAGCGACCAAAACCCTAGTACTAACAGGTTCTTTGAATGCAGGGAAACAGACAACACAGAGAAGAATATAGAAAACAAACAAGATCAAAAAATCCTAAAACTAACGGATGAAGCACAAGATATCGAGAAACCAACGAATAGAGAAACAGATTAGAAGCAAACAAATAAAAGATGAAAAAAACAAACAGAGAAAGCAAAGAAAAAACGAACATAAAAGGGGGGGGGGTACTTAGCTTGCAGGGTCGGTCCCCTGAGCTTCCCCTCTCACTCTCTTTATTTCTTTTCCGGTTTCTTTCAGACTCTCTTATTCCCTTGTTTCTTTTTTTCATTTTTTCCTTTTTCTCATTTTTCTTTCTGATTCTTTCTTTCAGACTTCAAGGTGAAGTCTTTTCAAGTTCTAGCTTGAAGAGGGGTATTTGGGAAGGGTGAAAGGTAAAGTCTTTGAAGGTTTGAGTTTTGAGTCGCCGGAGTTAGGGTTCCGGCGACCTTCTTTTGGATATTCGACGAGATCAAGGCAGATTCGAGGGGCGTGGGTGGTATGGTTGAGTAGATCAGGTAAAGAGGGATCGAATGGAATTGGTTTGGGAAAGGTTCTCGTTGTTTGAGTGGTCACCGGTGGAGTTCCGGTGACCGGAGTTCTGAAGGAGGGGGTCTGTTTTAGGGGTTTTGATGTCTGAGGTGAAGAAGAAGAAGAAGAAGAATGCAGGGGAGATGAAAGGGGCCACTAGGGTCTAGAAACGATAGTCTCCATAGCCGGCAGTTGTGATGAAGATGATGAAGAAGAAGAGGGGCGAGGGAGAAGAGAGGGGTGAGGGGCGGCTAGGGTTGGGAAAATTAGAAAAATGGACGGTTGTTCAGACCAATGCCTTATATAGGCGAGGGGGTTGATGTAATCCAGGCCGTCCAATTGATAGAGATCAACGGCTGTCGTTAATGTTACTAAAACGACGTTGTATCGTTACAAATAAGACCCAGGCTATTGACCGTCAGATCATCTTAAGCGGACGGTTGAGATTTGATCTCATATTTAATTAATTAAAACTAACCCGCTAATTAATTGGTCCATTAGATTCAACCTAGATGAAAGGCGGAGATTGCCTCTCACCCTTACCCTTTTGAATCAATTCCGGATTGAATCTCAGCCATTAGATTTGACCTGATGAATGGCTGAGATCACTTGCCACTTAATGAACCGGACCAGAATTTTGGGCTTGGGTGTTTGGGCCACTGATTTGGAATTCTTTTGGCCCAAATGTTATTAAACCCAACTATTTTTGTATTTTTCTGATTTTATTTATTTTTTATGTATTTTCTTTTGTATTTTTTTCTTTTCTTTTATGGAATATTACAAAGACCTAATTTCCTACTTAACCTAATTATCTAATATTTTTTGCAATTTTTCTACTATTTTTTCCCTAATTTCCGCTATTTAAACTTTTTTTTGGTGATTTTCTTCTTAAAACTAATTAATTAAAACAAAGTAATTACCTAGCCTAATTTTTTTGATTTTTTCTAATTTCTATTTATTCAAACACACAAAGTGTAGCTAATTTCAAACAAAGCATGTAATTGCACTCAAAAACATATTTATTTTAATTTTGGAATGGTTTGCCCGGTGCAAAAATCACGTGCTCACAGCTGCCCCTCTTTGCTCGGGAACGAAGAGTTTCAGTACAAAGACAAGTGAGCAGTAATGAGAGATTTTTGCACATTGGCACATTCCGTAAAAGCATTTTAAAAAACCTTTTGACCGCACCCTGCTTTAGAGGTTGCCTACATATCCTGGGCTAAATAGGAATCAGGTCAGTGTAGTTCGAGAAGGTCTGGCAGTTTAAAAACTACCAGACTCACTGTTGCATTGACACTGTTGAGACTTGCTGACTTACTCCTTATTACACCGGGGAGGAAAATGTAAAATGAAGAAGCTATTCTAAGCTATGATCCTACAATTACAATTGTTCCTAATCTAGCATTTGTTTGCTTCTTCTTCTTTTTTTTTTTTTGATTTTCTGTGATGCCGACTCTTTTTTTTTGTTGATTTTCTTTTCTTGCTTTCCTCTTTTTTTTGTTGATTTTCTTTTCTTGCTTTCCCCCCCTTTTTTTATGTTCAATGATACTTCATGTCCTCGAGCTGAAGCCTGCTCAAAACAAAACAAAACAACAAACTTTTTCTTCTGCCCCAGTGTGGGCTTTTAGCTAACATAAAACCAAAATTGCATGAAGTAAATATGCAGAAATGTATTCCCTTGTTAGAAGGTGGGCGCCTAACAGAAATTAAACGTGTAATGCAAAAAAGTATTCCCTTGTTAGAAGGTGGGCACCTAACAGAAATTAAACGTGCAATGCAGAAAAGTATTCCCTTGTTAGAAAGTGGGCGCCTAATAGAAATTAAACGTGATATGCAGAAAACTATTCCCTTGTTAGAAGGTGGGCGCCTAACAGAATTTAAACGTGATATGCAGAAAAGTATTCCCTTGTTAGAAGGTGGGCGCCTAACAGAAATTAATCGTGCAATGCAGAAAAGTATTCCCTTGTTAGAAGGTGGGCGCCTAACGGAAATTAAACGTGCTATGCAGAAAAGTATTCCCTTGTTAGAAGGTGGGCGCCTAACAGAAATTAAACGTGCAATGCAGAAAAGTATTCCCTTGTTAGAAGGTGGGCGCCTAACAGAAATTAAACGTGTAATGGAGAAAAGTATTCCCTTGTTAGAAGGTGGGCGCCTAACAAAAATTAAACGTGCAATGTAGAAAAGTATTCCCTTGTTAGAAGGTGGGCGCCTAACAAAAATTAAACGTGCTATGCAGAAAAGTATTCCCTTGTTAGAAGGTGGGCGCCTAACGAAAATTAAATGTGCAATGCAGAAAAGTATTCCCTTGTTAGAAGGTGGGCGCCTAACAGAAATTAAACGTGTAATGCAGAAAAGTATTCCCTTGTTAGAAGGTGGGCGCCTAACAGAAATTAAACGTGCAATGCAGAAAAGTATTCCCTTGTTAGAAGGTGGGCGCCTAACATAAATTAAACGTGCTATGCAGAAAAGTATTCCCTTGTTAGAAGGTGGGCGCCTAACAGAAATTAAACGTGCAATGCAGAAAAAGTATTCCCTTGTTAGAAGGTGGGCGCCTAACAGAAATTAAACGTGCAATGCAGAAAAGTATTCCCTTGTTAGAAGGTGGGCGCCTAACAGAAACTAAACGTGCTATGCAGAAAAGTATTCCCTTGTTAGAAGGTGGGCGCCTAACAGAAATTAAACGTGCAATGCAAAAAGTATTCCCTCAGCCTGATGACCGGGGAGTGGATTTTAAAAGATGCTACCTTCCTCTTTTTGGTATTTTCTTTTACCAATTGTCTCTCGCCTGTGAATTTCTCCACTAATTAGCAAACTTTCTCTTTTTGGTGTTTTCTATTTTCCACATTGGTCACATTCACTTTAAAGTGATTAGTGACAATTTGTTCCTGCATGAAACAAAATTTATTAGATATAAACTGTTGGCAACTGGCATCTGCCGTCCCTGCTTCTTATTGCCTTCCTCTTTTTGCTTTTTCTCCTGCTGTGTGGCTTTTCAGCTGCTTATCTCTTGCAAACTCTTTTTGTATTTTCTTACTTTTCCCTTTTTTGTTTTGTTTTCTTTTCCTTTGGCCACGTTTGCCAAACCTCTTATTTCCTTTCCAACTCTTCTTTCTTTCTAATTCAGTGTCGTTTCAACTTCCGTCATCAGGAGCTGGTAGTTAGCTTTCAAAGGATAAACAATGAAATGCAGAAAAATGAAAGAGGGTAAGGGGTGTTTTTGGAGAGATGATATAACTTATCTGGGCATTTGCTGGCTGATTCCGCCGACCATGCCATGTATTTAAACTCTGACCCAGTTCGTTCCAATCATTATTCTGACTCCGAATTGTTTTCAACCCCAAACCGATACTATTTTTTTTTTTTTTTTGCCTTTTCTCTTCTTTTTTTTTCCTGGTAATCCTTACGATCGTCTTACGGTGCCTCGAAAGGTTTTCACCAATAAGACTCTCTCATTTATTCTCTCAACCTCACAATCGCCTCACAGTGCCGGTTAAGGTTTTCACTGATGAGACTCTCTCATTTTATTTCTCTCAAACTCACAGTCGCCTCACAGTGCTGGTTAAGGTTTTCACCGATGAGACTCTCTCATTTTTTCATTTTTTCATTTTTCCTTTTGTATTTTGTTTTCTTACCACAGGGTGTTGTCCGATGTCTTGCTCTTCCTTCATTGCATCTGTTATTACTTTGGAATTGATCAGAAGGTCTTTCTTTGGACCGCAACGTGGCTTTTGGATGGGTCAAGAAAGAAAGGTATAAAGGCTCAAAATTTTACGAGGGTTCGAAAATATTTACAACTCTCGGAATTATTAAACATAACTTCTGCCCCAGTTTCAATATGTGAGGAATTTTTGGATTTTTTCTTTATTGTGACTGAACCTCAGAGAGGCTGCCTAAGTACCCTTTCGGGATCAAGTCAGACGTAGTTCATCCAACTTCATTAGTTAGATGGATTTCTTTTTGATTCTTTTCCGATTTTTTTGTCCTTTTCTTCTTCTTTTTTCTTTATTTTTTCATTCATCTTTTTTTTCTTTTTTTTTTCATTCATTTCTCTTCTTTTTTCTTTTCCTTTATTGTGCCATAAGCGATTCCGAGAGAGGGATATGAAAGAATATATTAATCATTAAGGCTCAAAAGGGGTTGTCAATGGATAAAGTGTTTGGATAGATAATAAAACGCCTTCGTCATTTCAATTCCAAAATCACAACAAAATACAAAACACATAATTGAGAAGGAATCATACATAGTATCTTTTGACTGCATCTGAATTGATAGCAGTTTCTACGCACTTCCCTTCAACATCTGTTAATATAATGCCCCATTGGACAACACCCGTGATACTACAAATGGTCCCTGCCAATTTGTCGCAAATTTGCCTTTTGCCTCAGCCCAATGCGGTAAGATACGCCTCAATACGAGTTGCCCAACTTCAAACTTCCGAGGACGCACCTTCTTATTGTATGCTCTGACCATTCTTCGTTGATACAACTGCCCATGGCAAACTGCGGCCAATCTCTTTTCATCAATCAAACTCAGTTGTTCCAACCGGGCTTTTACCCATTCTTCGTCATCTATTCCAGCTTCAGCTATAATCCGTAATGACGGTATTTCTACTTCTGCGGGTATAACAGCTGGCTCACATGTTGATGTCAACTGAGCGATGAACCGGCTAATGTAATTCAACCTCCCCAATAAGCTCATTACCTTTTTCTTGTTCTTTGGCGGCGGTAGACTTTGGATGGCCTTGATCTTTGGTGGATCTAGTTCAATACCTCGTCGACTCACTATAAACCCCAGCAGTTTCCCTAAAGGTACTCCGAAGGCGCACTTCGCAAGATTGAGCTTTAGATTGTACCTCCGGAGTCTTTGGAAAAACTTTCTCAAATCCTTCACGTGATTAGGTTGCTTTTTGGACTTTGTGATGACATCGTCCACATATACTTCAATTTCTTGATGCATCATATCATGAAACATCGTGGTCATTGCCCTCATATAAGTTGCCCCGGCATTCTTCAATCCAAACGGCATTACTCTGTAACAATACGTTCCCCAAGGTGTAATGAAGGCAGTTTTCTCAGCGTCTTCTTCGTCCACTCAGGATCTGGTGATAACCGGCATAACAATCTACAAATGAACCGATCTCATGCTTGGCGCAATTGTCGATCAATATGTGAATGTTTGGCAATGGGAAGTCATCCTTTGGACTGGCTTTGTTGAGGTCTCTGTAGTCCACACACACTCTGGTTTTTCCATCTTTCTTTGGGACCGGCACAACGTTTGCCAACCAGGTGGGGTATTTGGTGACTCGTATGACCTTTGCCTCAAACTGCTTATTCACCTCTTCTTTTATCTTCACACTAATGTCTGTTTTGAATTTCCGCAACTTTTGCTTTACTGGCCGGCATTCGGAGTAGATAGGCAACTTGTGTACCACCAAATCAGTGCTAAGTCCGGGCATGTCATCATAGGACCAGGCAAAAATGTCCTTAAACTCATGCAACAACCTTATCAATTCATCCCTGAGGGGTGCCTCCAAATGAACACTAATCTTTGTTTCCCGGACATTATCTTCGCTCCCCAAATTGATAAATTCTGTATCACTCAAATTCCGTTTGGGCTTTTCCTCATTTTGTTTTATGTCCTTACTTATTTCCTCCAGGGCTTCCTCATCCTCACATTCTATCTCACTATCCTCCTCAATTTCTTGTATGGTAATGCGACTGTCAGAACTGGGTCGAGAATCCTTCACGCATGACATGGCATCAGAATCAACACATACAGAACTGTACAGAAGAAAAAATAAAGAAAAATAAGGCGAAAAATGAAGAGAAAGGAAAACTGCATTTCATTGATAAAAAGATGAATAGAGTCCGGGATACATTTTGATTTTTCTTTTCATGAGGGGGTGGGAGAACTACAAAAAGTAACAATTATTTTTCTGGGAAAGCAATGATGAAATTTTTGGAGCTAACTACCAGGACTCCTTCCTGATAGGGAAAGGAGTGGCTTCCCAATTGTTCAGCTTGACGCCAGATCCCACAAACCGCACGTCCATTTTGCTAGTGCCTTCCCCTATCTCCACCATATTCACATCCCAAAATATCTTCTCAAAACTCAGAATTTCGCTCTTCATCGGGTCGAGTCTCAATGTACCTTGACACAGCAGATGTCCGATTTTTAGTACCAGGCTTGGTGAAGGTATCGGATAGTTTGGGTATAGGCTTAGGCAATGTCCAGTTCTTTTTGGTTTTGGAAGTTCTCTGGATGTCGGCATAGGTGGGTTTGAACCCTAAGCCGAAAGTACCTTTGTTCTCTGGCAGTTGAACCGGTTGGGTGACCCCTTGCAATGCTTTGCCCAATCCCTTTCCTGGCGCAAACCCGTTTTTAAGCATTTCCCTGGCCACCATCACAGCAGTTGGTGCCACCGTAGGGATCAGGAGTTTTTCTCCTTTGGCAATTCTGTTCACTGCTATGGTATCTGTCACTTGGTAGACCAAGGACCCCTATCTCCATCGGTATCATCAAATGGCATCACAACACTGCAGGTATTTTCTTCTCCATGTACCACAATTTCTTGTTGCTCCCACTCGAATTTGACCCTCTGGTGTAAAGACGGCGGCACTGCCTTGGCCGCGTGGATCCAGGGTCGGCCTAGCAACAAATTATAGGACACAGAAATGTCGAGCACCTGGAATTCCATAGTAAAATCCACAGGACCAATGGTCACTTCCAAGACAATGTCTCCCAACGTGTTTTTACCTCCACCATCAAATTCTCTCACACTTATACTGTTCTTCCGAATCCTTTCTGGACTGATATTCAGCTTGCCCAGAGTTGACAATGGGCATATGTTAGCGCTTGATCCGTTATCTATCAACACTCTGGTCACCATTGAATCCTCGCTTTTTACCGTAAGGTAAAGCGCCCTATTATGATCGGTTCCCTCAATAGGCAATTCCTTATCTGAGAACGTGATCTTATTAGACTCGAAGATCTTACCGGTAATCTTTTCCAGGTGACAAACTGAGATCTTCTCTGGAACATGAGCCTCGTTCAGTACCTTCATCAGAGCTTTCCTGTGTTCTTCTGAGTGTATTAACAACAAGAGTAAAGAGATCTGTGCAGGGGTTTTCCTCAGCTGCTCGACTACAGAGTAATCCTGTGACTTTATCTTTTTGAGGAATTCCTCCGCCTCCTCTTCTGACACTGGCTTCTTTAACTGATTCTCTTTCACTGTTTTTATTCTTCTCAACTCTTCTGCGGCAAAACATCTCCCAGACCGAGTCAGACCGTGAGTTTCATCGATTTCCCCAGATACCTCTTTCCCTTTATAGATCACTGCTACCTTGTTGTAATTCCAAGGTACAGTCTTTGTGTTTACTACCGGCATCTGCACCACCGGTCTTATGATCACCGGTTCCACATTCGCGCCTTTCACAGTCAATATCGGCTTCACGCCTGGTACTACAACCTTCAAATTCTCCACCACTACTGGCCTTTTTACTGGTTCCTCAACAATCACTTTTTCTTTCTCGGCTTCCTTTTCCGTTCTGCTACTTGCCTTAATCATCATAACAGACTGAGACGGTTTCTGACTGCTCTCATCCTGCTCCAATTCTATCATATACGTTTTATAGTGAGTTGGCAGTGGGTTTTGCGTGATGTTTGGAGCCTCCGGAGCTTGAACTTCAATTCTCCGACTATCAGTAAGATCCTGGATAGCATTCTTCAGATGCTAGCACTTTTCAGTATCGTGTCCTGGTGCTCCTGAACAATACTCACACCTGACAGATTGATCAATGTTTTTCGGAGGTGGGTTTGGAAGTTTAGACTCAATCGGGCTCAACATCCCCAACTCTTTTAATCTGTGATAGAGGCTGGTGTATGACTCCCCCAACGGGGTGAATGTTTTCTTTGCCTTATTTCTCCATTCTGAGTCAGGCCTGGTTCTGTTTGGGTTTCTGTAGGGTCTAGAAGTAGGGTATGTGTTTTGTGTATGGTAGACATTGTGTGGGGCTTGGGCCCTCCATACATGTGGCGGTGGTGGTGAGTAGGTTTGCGCTTGTGGGTGGTGGTAGTGCGGGACAGTTGGTGGGTAAGATGGTGGCGGTGGGTTATATGCGGTTGGTGTGTTGTATGGGTTTGGTGGGTTATATGCGGTTGGTGTGTTGTATGGGTTTGGTGGGTTATATGAGGTTGGCGGGTTGCATGGAGTGGATGGGTTTGGTGGGTATAGATGGTAGGGTCTTGGTGGGTGGTGATGCTGGTTACGGTTCCAAGGCCTGCTTTCCACAACTGCTATCTCTTCTTTTTTCTTCTTTCTAATTGCTCCTCCATTCCCAGTCTGTATTGCTTGATTCGTGGCCTTAATTGCCGAAAAACTCATGATCTTGTTCATTTTCAAACCTTCCTCAACAAAACTCCCCATCTTCACAACCTCATTGAAACTTTTTCCAATTGCTGACACTAAATGACCATAATAAGTAGGCTCCAAAGCCTGTAGGAAACAATCTACCATTTCTCCTTCCTTCATCGGCGGATCTACTCTTGCCGCTTGTTCTCTCCACCTGAAACCAAACTCCCTGAAGCTTTCTCCTGGCTTTTTCTCCATCTTTGTGAGTGATAGTCTATCTGGTATGATCTCCAGATTGTATTGAAAATTGTTTGCAAAGGCTTGCGCAAGATCGTCCCAGACAAACCACCTGGTGTGATCCTGACGAGTATACCACTCTAAAGCAGAACCGCTTAGACTCTGGCTAAAATACGCCATCAACAGCTCATCCCTGCCTCCTGCACCTCTCATTTTACTGCAATATCCCCTGAGGTGGGCCACCGAGTCTCCATGTCCGCTATACATATCAAACTTCGGCAACTTAAATCCAACGGGAAGTTGCACTTCAGGAAACAGACACAAATCCTTGTATGCCACGCTCACTTGCCCTCCCAATCCTTGCATATTGCGAAAGGCGTTTTCCAAACTTTTCACCTTCCTAGCCATCTCTTCTTGCCCTGCATTCTTAGCAGTTCTCTCTTCACTTGTCTCCATCAGCGGAGTATGAGATTCGTGCTGTCGGAAAGTTGGTTCGGGTGGGTAATAATGGGGATCTTGTATGTGGAACATTGGTTCACTAGATGATTTGTGCAGGGGAACAGGTGGAGGCGCCACATACACTGGAGCAACTTGGGGTGGATGAGGTGGTACTTGTTTTGCTGGAGGTGGTGGTACTTGGGAAGTGGAGGCATAATAGTGATGGTAGTCAGGGTATGTGGAGGATGAATTCATCGTGGGTGGTTCAGGATTGGGGTTAGCTGGAGGGATGTATGCGGGATTGACAGGGTAAGTTGGCAAGGGTTGACCCCTTGACCAAGCCTGATACATTCCGGACATCTGCTGTTTTAATTTGTACATTTCCTCCTTCATCCCCGCTACGTCCACAATTTCTTCCTCTTGAGCTGGATCCACGATAGTTGCCTCGATTTCTTGCGACACAGCTTTTGTCATCTTCTTATATCTCGTGTTGTAAGGGTGAGTAGCCAGAATGCCAGTTGCCACTAAAATCTGAAGCTCACAAACATCAATACCCATTAGTTGTTAGCGCATGAGGAGATAAAATGCAACGACTTTAAAACAAACACATTTTCCTTGAGTCGTCATGCATCATCCCCGCCTTACTTATTTGAACCAATCATCTCTTTTTCTTCCTTTCTTTTTTTCTCTTTTTTTCACTTTTTCTTTTTTTTTCTTTTCATAATTGCGTTCCTATTTATTTGCCTATCGAAATTAAAAGAAATAACATAAAGCAAAAGGATTGACAACAACACTTGATTTTCATTGATGATTCAAAACATTGGTTTATAAGATGATGTTGTAATGCTAATGCAAAGAAAAATAAAAAATAAGATGCATTCCCTATGAATACATTAATGCTCCTAGTGCCCGCGAGACATCGTTCGGTCTTGCCGCGGGCCTATGTGCTAATCCCCTTTGGAGCCTATCCAGGTCAGACATGACTTGTTGCACGAAGAACTTCACCGCTGATACAAAGGTTCCTCGGGACATATCTTCACATAGTTGACTCTTCCGGGTGATGTGTTGAGCAATGCGAACAACCTTCTCTCGAATGACCCCTTTTTCTTGAAGCAATCGGCTTATCTGTTCAGTACGAGCATCCAAGGTATGTTGGTTATCTTTCTGTATTTGCTGCAGCTCCAACTCTAGTCGAGCCATAGTTGTGTAACAATGCTCTCTCTCTTGTTCGAGATCCTTGATAATCTTGTTACTTTTAACCGTGGCTGAAACCATTTTCTTTCTGAGCCGAGCTACCTCAAATTCGTGCTTATCTTGTAATTGCCGAACCAACTTGGCCCTTTCCTCAGCATCTCTGGTTATTTGCTTCCGAGCCCTGACTAATTCCTTTTCGGCCTTGTCCAAGTCAAAGCTGTAGTCATTTACTTTGCGCCGGAGAGTCTCGATCAATTTCTCATCCCGGGCTAAGCGAATCGGGGTCTCGGATGCAATTTTCATTTGAGCAATCTGAGCCTTCAACATTTTGTTTTCTTTCTTCAGTTGCTTTTTCTCCCCCTCATCAGATGCTGCCTGTAAACCACTTTCAAACTGGAGATTTCTCAATTGTTCCTCTAACGAGCTGATTTTGGCCTTGTATTCTTTTTCTTTGGCCGCCCAATTCTGATTTTCCTTAGACTGCTCTACCAAATCTTGCAGGTGAGGTCTTTTCGAAAGACGTTCATGCTCAACACCCCGTCGGTACCACGTGGAATATCCAGACGATACTTCTCCCCGAGCTCTATTTTGTACACAAGTATCCACTTTCAAATTTTGACACTCATTCCAAATTTGCCGGATCTTTGCTTCCGGGAATTGCCCATCCGGACCAATTTCTATAGCTTGCGAACTGAGGTCCCCGTCTCTCGGAATAACTTGACATCTACCCAACTATCGCAGGGCCCTGTATGGGGCATAAGGTTGGATGCTTTTCAAACCCATGATCAAAAATGGTGACCCTTCTGTCGGCATATATATTACCTCGTCAAGAGGTAGCCAATCATATGTCCAATCGATCTGGCCATCAGTTAATGATCGAAGATGCAAAATCCAATCTTTGACTCCCTCCGGCAATTTCACTTCTTTTGTTCTCGTACAAAATTCTTCCAGACATGTTCATCCAGTCGGATCATAGCTTGAGAACGAAGGATGATGGAATAGATGTTCAATTAACCAAATCTGCAAAATCAAATTGCACCCTTCAAAGAAGTTGGCTCCAGCTTTGCACGCAGTTAGAGCACGGTAGATGTCAGCTACAATCATTGGAGCTAGAGTACAATTGTCTTGTACTATCAGTGTGCTCGCTACCCCGGCAACCTTTATGCTGATGTGCCCATCTATTCTCGGATATATGACAATTCCGAGAAATGCCACTAAGAAAGCAAACCTTCGGTGCTCCTCCCATTTTGCCCGGTTGGACTTGCTGCATAACTTGTTTGTGGAGTCGCTGAAGCCCCCGATGTGTCCATACCTACTATAGATGAAGTTTAAGGAGCAAAACTCGTTGGCTAAATATTCGTTGTGAACATTCCTGGCAATTTTCAAAGAATCCAGAAAATGATGCACCGTTACCGTTCTTGGGGATACCGGGTATTTTCCTCTTAAGGGGACCCCATTCTTCCCTATATAGAAAGCAATTTCCTCTAGAGTAGGAGTGAGTTCAAAATCTGGGAGATGTAATACATTGTGTGCCGGATCCCAAAATGTAACCAATGCTCTAATCACGTCACCTCGGGGGATTATGTCCAATAACCCCGTAAGATCTTTCAAGTATCCTTTGACCCAATCCTGATTTTCTGATCCCATGTCTTGCCACCACAGTTTCAGCTCCAAAGGGATTTTATTTAACGAGAAATGTTCATTCATCATCGTGCTCGTCGTGCACATTTATTAAGGCGATTTTATTTAGAAAAAAGAAAAAATCTTTTTCAATGCAAGTTTTCATTTTTTGAAAGAAATATGGCTTTCGAAGTGGTCATTTTTGCCAAAACAGCCTTCCGGCGTCCTTTTTGGAACATTCGGCCATTTCCAAAAATAGCAATCACCTCGATTATTTGAAAAGGAACATCTTTTTGGTATTTTTTCTAAAAGTGTGGTTGGACCCGTTTAAGGGTTGCCTACATATCCCACCTAATGGCGAGAATCAAACCTGCGTAGTTCGGTCAGATTAATTGACCAATTTATTTTAACAACAAAACTATCATTTTTTCATTTTTTTTTCAGATTTTCTGGATACCCAATTTTACTAATTCTTATTTCTCTCTCTCTTTTTTTTTTCTTTTTCAACAATTTTTCTAATCTCGGGATTTCCGCCGGTCCGCATAACGATCAAGGACAATAAAAATGCAACACATAATATGCTCGGTCTTTTCCAATACCGGGTCACCTGTCCTAGACGGACCCAACCCCTGTGTTGAGTCCCCTAAGTCGGATATGATGCAAATAATCGTCCTAGACCTATGTTTAAAATCTTACAGTTTCATAGAATGCTAGACCGTGTACCCGAGCGGACAACTCGAATCGAGGAGGGGGCTACGTACCGGTGACTCGCGGAGTCAATCGGCTTTGTAACTTATCCGGCCTCTATTTTCTTAATTTTGGGTGACTTAACAGAAAGGGGAGTCTCAACCAGTAAGCACATCCCCGGGGGTGAAGAGAAGGGTTTTCGGCACAATTTTTATATACAATCCACATAATATCAAGGCGATAAAGCACATATCATGTTGTTCAAATCATATAATGAAGTCAAACAATATCACGAACGGCAATTCTAAGGAGCTCGAGTTCTTAAACCCTGAAACCGAAGTTCGGGGTTGGGTTCCCCAACAGAGTCGCCAGAGCTGTCACACCTCCCTTTTTACTACCCCACTTTGGGAAAAAGCATATAAATACGCTTGTAGGGTATACCTCGACGCTCAAATACCCGAAACGGATATAATAGCATAGAGGAAGGAGTTTTTCCAATTAAAGGACAATCGGTTCGGGATTTTGTTGAGATTAATCAGAGTCGCCAATTGGGAAGATAATGGTGTCCCAAGTCACCAGTTAATCCCGAATCTGAGGAATTTGACTCTTAAAAATGTCTGCGAAGCAAAAATCTGGATAAGGAACTCTGTTAACCCGGGAGAAGGTGTTAGGCATTCCTGGGTTCCGTGGTTTTAGCACGGTCACTCAACTATCGTTCCCGACTCTTGTTTGACTCTACATAGATTTTAACAACAAATAGTGCTTTTTACTTAAGTATTTTTACGGAATTTGCGACATCGCGAAAACATACCTCGGGTCACACCGCAACCAGTACGCCTGTGACTTTCGGTATATTTCAGCTTTGTCGAGATTTAGATTTGAGTTGCACCAAGTGCACACTCGTTCAAAGGAAAGTATATTAAATCGTGCCCTAAAACAACGTCTATCGGCTTTTGAGTCTTTTGGGAGAAGCTATGGAATTCGCTATTAGCTTTCCCGTGTATACTTTATTATCTTGTTATTAAATGGGGGCCCCGCTTGTTTGATGTCGGGCGAGGCTCGTCCCAATTTAATTTTAAAAGTTCAATCTTAATGTATACTACATTTTTCTATAACGTTCTTTCCTTAGCCGTTTCCTAATACTAAGCATTCCCGGCCCTTCCGATTTCTATTGTTATTTGGGCCTAGACCTTTACATCAATTATTTAGATCAGCAATGGGCCAGCCCAGACCTTAAAGCCCAGGCAGTCTTCAGGCTTTCATTCAGTGGACCAATCAGTTTCGTATGGCAGTTCAGGCCCACGTTACACATAGGGCCCAAACCAAATTGTAATAACAAAAAGTATAACACGGAATTCATATAAAGAAACAAATACTCAGAATTGGAAATGAAATCAAATCACTTTTATTTATTAATAAGGAAATCAGTACACACAAAAAAGTAGTCTTAAGTCAATGGTCTATGTACATGAGAGCTCAACCAATTGTTATCACTATATGCTCATAACTAAGAATCTATACTAATATCTATTTATTTGCTAATGAGATATTCTGGAACACAACCTACTTGCCTAGGAAATCAGGTTAAATTAAAGTGATTCAATTAATTATTTACAGCATCAAAAGAGAAGCTAAACGATTAATCACAGATGCTTACTATATTAGCGGTTTCATTGTGAGCTATACCTCTCATCATTACCAGTTCATCCTAATTAAATTGCTTCAATATCTAATTATTTCCCCTTTTAAAAACTCAATCAGATCTGAACCTAGATTCACAGAAGCAGACTAATTATATAAGCAGTAACTATATGAGTCTCTATATCTAAGCGATTTAAGGGTTTAAACAGGACCAAACAGTTGGTTTTACAGTGACTTAGTTCATTACAACGTTGTTAATTCAGTTACGCTCGACTTGAACTAATGTTTTACATCTTTTAAAACTTACTCATGCTAAAGTGTAGATCCACACCATATGAATAACTACGTGATTATGGCTTATGAGGTTATTGTGAAGAACAATTAACGATTTAAACTGTGATTAGTTAACTTATATTTTAAGGTTTTACCTAATTTAACTAAATGACATACTACTACTACATTACTACCATCATACACTAGCTATTACATCGTTTTTGTTTCTGTTTTCATACTACTACATTCTATACTACCACTAAAGCTACGAATCTAAACTATTAAAGCAGTAATACAAAAACTGAACTACAGATTCATTAATGATAGGCAATTAAGCTGGGTCTTCATTCTTATTCAATCAATCCGCCATTACAATTTCAAATGAAAGAGAGATGTACCTGGATCACAAAGAAAATCCAATGAGTCTAGGGAATTAGGCAGATAAGCACAGCAAAGTTTCGAACAGCAATGCAACAGTGAGATTGATTATCCACGAAAAACAGAACACCACAGCAAGAGCAAAGAGAAATCCAGGCACACACTTGAGCAGAAAACCACAAACACAGGCGACTGAACCAGATTCTCACTCGAACAAATGCAGAAAACTATTGCTATATTACTATCTTTTTACTCTGAACTTTTCTTATCAAAAGCCAGCCCTTCTTCTACTCTTTCTGAGAGTATTTATAGGCATGTGCCAAGGCTGAAACTTGGGGAGAAAGTATGGGATTAAACCCCACTTCTCCCCCTCTAAAATTTATCCCATTTACACTTTGGCCTTATTTCAGTTAATAGAAATCCTTCCAGCATGTGCTGGAAGGTTCCAAAGATTCCTTTTTATGGGTTTTTACCAATGTAGCCTTAAGGGTTAGGGATTTTACTGATTTCCCTTTTTAGGGAGACCATTATACCCTTTAATCTCTGCAAAATTGCAGAAATCAGGGGTACAAATGACTCCATTACCCTCTTATGTTTCAAACTATTCACTATTTAACCTATTTGGTTTCCAATTATGCCCCTAAGGACACTGCTGATTTACCTGACCTGCCTAGGTCAAGTTTTAGCTTTTTGGGGACTTATTTAACTAATGGCCAGCCCTTGCATTGGTATTTAAGGGCTGGCCAATCCTACTTTAGGGAACTATTTCAATTTTAGCCTCTTTTAGTCCAATTTCAGCTAATTAAACTAATCTGCAGGGCTAGCCTGCTTTATTGCTATATATGACTATTTAAAAGCTAGCCAGTCTCAAGTTGAGACTTAGCTTGGGTAATTAAACCCAATTACCGAACATAGTTGGGCCCAAAACCTTTGCAGGCCTGGCCACTTTAATGTTCAGGGCTCAAAAAAGAGCCTGGGCAAGTCTGCATTTGCAAACTTAGCCATTTTTGCACAACCAGCCCCTTTTTAAGGTGGACTAGTGTGTTAGGACCTTATAGAGTTGGTCAACCTTTTGCAAAGTTGACCACTCTTAGGTCAATTATTGCCTAATGACCTATTTTAGTTTATTTTAAGCTAATTAAACTAATTTGCAGGATTAGCCTGCTTAATTATTCTATTTAAGCGATTTGAAATTTGGCCAGTCCTTAATTTGGACTTGGCTTTGTCATTTTAAGGCTTAAAACTGAACACAGGCCTGGTTAAGACCTTTGCAGGTCTAGCCATCTTTGTTTTAGGGCTCAATTGAGCCTTGGTGAGTCTGCATTTGCAGACTTAAACAACCTTTTGCACAACTAACCCATTTTGAGGTGGGTTAGTGTGTTGGGACCTTATAGAGTTGGTCAACCTTTGCAAAGTTGACCACTCTTAGGTCAATTATTAAACTTATAGCCTATTTTGTTCATTTTCAGCTTTAACCTATTTAAAAACTAGCCATTTTCATGGAACCTAATACTAGCAGCTATAACCAATTCCCCTAAGGTTCAAACAGTTAATCAGACATTCACAAGAAACAAAAACTAGCAAAATTTAATCATTCTCAACATGCATTGCATACAGGAACACATATGATCTTATAAACATGCATTAATCAACTCAAACTCAGAAGAAACAATTGATATGGTTGAATTTTAGTCAACTAACTCATTTCATCAGATTACATGTGATACAGTATGAATTCATGTCAATTCAGACTTAATTACTACCAATTTCAGTCATATGATAGTTTGAAAAACTTCAGAACCTTTAAAGTTCATGGCACAGTTACACATATAAGCACAGTCTCTCATAAACAGTCAACATGGCTCAGACTAACATAAGCATGGTAATCAGAATTCACTTTCAAGTACCAACCCTAGCTTGATGTATACATGTGTTAAATAAGATGAAGATAAAGAAAAGAAAAGATATGAAGAAGCAGTGAAGAGGCATACTACATCTATCATGTGAAGTAACACAGAAGAAGCACACTACATCTATCATGTGAAGTAACAGAGAAGAAGCATACTACATCTATCATGTGAAGTAACAGAGAAGCAGCAGAGTCACTAACTCAGATTTCAGGAGATCAAAACCCCAATTTTAAGCATGCTACTTAGCAGGTAAGGATAACAGAAAAGATACTATAAACTACCATAAGAAACCTTAATATATGAGGTGAAGGGAGATGGTAAATCAAACAGTTAAACCTGGCACTAAGATTAAACATGCTAAGAGACAGAAAAGGACAGTCTAGGGATTACGAAACTCAAAGCCAACAACTTAATACAAAGATAAAAAGAGTAAGAATCAAACTATTTTTAGAACTTAGACATGCAGAACAATAGAAGAGAAGATAGTCAGGAGCCACAGAAGATGAAGAAGAAAAGAGTGAACCAAGGTGGATCTTTTAGCTCAGAGAAACAGATCATGATTTGAAACAGATGAAAAAAAGAAAATCACAAGAGAAGAACAAGTTATGCATTTCAACAGATCGGAAATCACAAGTCAAAAAGAGGAAGAAAAGATAGACTTAGGAGAAGAACAGAACATAAGGACCAAGTCAAAACAAGAAAAACAAAGCGACCAAAACCCTAGTACTAATAGGTTCTTTGAATGCAGGGAAACAGACAACACAGAGAAGAATATAGAAAACAAACAAGATAAAAAAATCCTAAAACTAACGGATGAAGCACAAGATATCGAGAAACCAACGAATAGAGAAACAGATTAGAAGCAAACAAATAAAAGATGAAAAAAACAAACAGAGAAAGCAAAGAAAAAACGAACATAAAAGGCGGGGGTCTTAGCTTGCAGGGCCGGTCCCCCGAGCTTCCCCTCTCACTCTCTTTCTTTCTTTTCCGGTTTCTTTCAGACTCTCTTATTCCCTTGTTTCTTTTTTCGTTTTTTCCTTTTTCTCATTTTTCTTTCTGGTTCTTTCTTTCAGACTTCAAGGTGAAGTATTTCAAGTTCTGGCTTGAAGAGGGGTATTTGGGAAGGGTGAAAGGTAAAGTCTTTGAAGGTTTGAGTTTTGAGTCGCCGGAGTTAGGGTTCCGGCGACCTTCTTTTGGATATTCGACGAGATCAAGGCAGATTCGAGGGGCGTGGGTGGTATGGTTGAGTAGATCAGGTAAAGAGGGATCGAATGGCGTTGGTTTGGGAAAAGTTCTCGTTGTTTGAGTGGTCACCGGTGGAGTTCCGGTGACCGGAGTTCTGAATGAGGGGGTCTGTTTTAGGGGTTTTGATGTCTGAGGTGAAGAAGAAGAAGAAGAAGAAGAAGAAGAAGGCATGGGAGATGAAAGGGGGTGGCCGGAGACTGCCATAGGAGACGACAGTCTCCATGGCCGGCAGTTGTGATGAAGATGATGAAGAAGAAGAGGGGCGAGGGAGGAGAGAGGGGTGAAGGGCGGCTAGGGTTGGGAAAATTAGAAAAATGGCCGGCTGTTCAGACCAATGCCTTATATAGGCGAGGGGGTTGATGTAATCCAGGCCGTCCAATTGATGGAGATCAACGGCTGTCGTTAACGTTACTAAAACGACGCCGTATCGTTACAAATAAGACCCACGCTATTGACCGTCAGATCATCTTAAACGGACGGTTGAGATTTGATCTCACATTTAATTAATTAAAACTAACCCGCTAATTAATTGGGCCGTTGGATTGAACCTAGATGAACGACGGAGATTGCCTCTCACCCTTACCCTTTTGAATCAGTTCCGGATTGAATATCAACCATTGAATTTGGCCTGATGAACGGCTGAGATCACTTGCCACTTAATGAACCGGACCAGACTTTTGGGCTTGGGTGTTTGGGCCACTGATTTGGAATTCTTTTGGCCTAAATGTTATTAAACCCAACTATTTTTGTATTTTTCTGATTTTATTTATTTTTTATGTATTTTCTTTTGTATTCTTTTTCTTTTCTTTTATGGAATATTATAAAGACCTAATTTCCTACTTAACCTAATTATCTAATATTTTTTGCAATTTTTCTACTATTTTTTCCCTAATTTCCGCTATATAAACTATATTTTGGTGATTTTCTTCTTAAAACTAATTAATTAAAACAAAGTAATTACCTAGCCTAATTTTTTTTGATTTTTTCTAATTTCTATTTATTCAAACACACAAAGTGTAGCTAATTTCAAACAAAGCATGTAATTGCACTCAAAAACATATTTATTTTAATTTTGGAATGGTTTGCCCGGTGCAAAAATCACGTGCTCACAATATCCATTTCGGCGGATATCCTTAAAACTCAACAAGTTCCTCTTGGACTTGGAGGAGAACCTTGCATTTTCTATGATAAGTATTGTTAGCAAGCTTAGGAAACCAGTGTGTCCTTCATAACACATCTTACGTTAATCATGTACTAGATGCGTCGTATATATATATATATATATCTCTTGTTTGCTCAAATGAAAAAAGATTTTCGTGTCGTACAATTAATACTAATTCTTCTATTTTAGCTCTATTAAGAGAGACAAGATCCCCAAATCAAGTTTCTCTTGAATGACAATAAAACCTCCATTGATGGATGCACAATGGTTGACTATTAATATAGAGATGCTTTGTAACAATTATTGATTCAATGATGTCTTTCTCATTTTCCTTTCAAATCTTTGTTATTGGTTCCCATGCCTTCAAAATTTCCACAACAACAAGCTCATGTTTGTATCGATATCAACTATTTACTGACTCATATATTATCTGTCTTCAGTTAGACGTGTCACTTCGTAATTCATCTACTTATCGCTGACTGATTTAACCCTATGCAATAACAAACATCGACAATTTGTAGGTAGCTCATGTTAGTAGAATAATGTCCAAAATACAACAAGAAAACATTACTAAAGGTCTTCTAATAGGAGTAGATTGTCGCCTCAAAACTTTTCCCTAGTAACGCGATTTTCCTTAATATTATTCCTAGTAAAGTTTTAATTCTTCTCCAACAAGCCTATTGATCACAGTGCTTCGTTTTTTCAAAATATTATGGGATTGAATCAATCATTCGATTCATAGATAAACTCTGAAAGAAACTAGAATGAATGCAATAACTAATGGATAATATTACACAATCCATTGTAATAACTTGATCTTTGGCTGATTGAAACAGCAAAGTGGAATTTCTTTTTAATCCAAAATGGTAATCCCCCAGATGCGAAGTATTCTACTAATGTTCAATTTACAGACACTACTTTTCAAAACATCGATACAACATAGCGATAATACCAACCCCCCCCCCCCAACAACCCCCAAATAAAATTAAAAATTTCATGATCATGTAAACTGCTGTGAATAGTACTTCTTCTCCTGGTCAAATCCTGTAGGGAAAAAAAAAAGAAATCCAATTAGTTGATAGACCTAACCAAAATAGGAATCTAACACGAAGCAAATGTCTAGACAAAGTTGTGGTCTTTGTCTGTTCTGCTGTAAAGTATTTTGCTTGAGGATCTCATTTTCGACAGTTTTATGCAACTACGAAAGAAAAAATGATGTTTTCTATAGATGTTTTACTTCATAGACATGACTAGATCTTTATATATCATCCAGCATATATAGTAACTACAACCAAATCCCTTGTGTTTTGCATCGAAACAAAGAATAGTTATCAGGAGGGCACTTCCTAGATAACGTGGTTAACGTGATTTTGACGAGTCATTTTAAAACAACTGTTTCATTTTTTGTACACACTTACACTATTAGACCGTTCCAACCAAAAAATGAACAAATAAGATAGCGTTTGGACATAGATTAAAAAATAATTTTTGAAATAATTTTGAAAAATAATTTTTGGAAGTTGAAATTAAGTTTGGATATGTATTTTATTTTTAAAAAAATTGATATTTTGTGAGTGGGAGAACAAGTTTCACCCAAAATCTACCCTAAACTAGATTTTGGAAACTTGAAAAATAATTTCAGAAATTTTTCGAAAATAGATTATTAATCTAGGAACAAACAATGTTTTTTTTTAAAAAAAATATTGGAAATACGGTGCCAAAATATATGGCCAAATGGGGCCTAAATAAATTGAATAATACAGCTCCAAATAATGTGTCAGACAAAAGGAAAGAGGAATTGTAAGTAAGTTATTTTTCTACTAGTAGTATATAGAAAAGCGATTGAAGGTGCGTAAACAAGACTGACATGGAACTACATTTTCTCAGTAGCGTACCTGATAACCAATCCCTTTTTTCCTCCAAGAAGACTTCGGGAAAAGGAGTTCCGTAAATATCTTGCTGCCATTCTTGGATACATTTAGCTGATTCGACAACAGATTCGCTGCACGATTTTACTGTGATGGACCTCAGAGAACAGATGTCTCCAAAACAAGTAGGGATCTCCTGAAGATATGGGCAGTCACGCAAAACCAAATGTTCAAGCCTAGGAAAGCAGTCATAATCCCAGACTTTCCATTCTTCAAAAAATTCACATTTTACTAGCTTCAAGACCTTGAGTTGACGGAACTCGTCCACGCTAACTTCCCACTCGTCGTTGTCAAAGAAAATTGATATCAGTTTCAGTACCTCAAGGTTGGGAAGCAGTGAAATGTTGGATTTGTGACAACTACCCAGGAAAAAGTTGGATAGCGTCAAATTTCTGAGACTTGATGGGAAGTTGTATGAACCATCTATCATTGAATCTTTGCCTAAATGAATCTCCAGCGTCTCAAGCCGTGTTAGGAAATCCACTCTAGGGAAAGACGCTTGTCTAAAATCCATAAATGAGCATCGTAGTTCCCGAAGATTTGGTGCTTTTCTTGATAGCAATTCCACATCCTTCGCACTTGAAAAACATGGTGAAGAAAGAACTTCCAACTTCAGAAGTAATTCTTTTACACCACTGAAGGTGAAAAGAGCGCTGTCAATACGCAGATGCCTCAATTTAACCATCTTCCAAATTGTAACAGGTAGTTTCAATTTTCCTTTTGTTGGTTTGAGTATCAAAGTTTCAAGATTCCACAAATTGGCTATGGGCGATGCAATTGACTCCTGAGCAATTTGCGCAGCAAAGTACCTCAAATAAACTAGCATAGTTGGGAAAGCATAAATAACAACTGATTCCAAATCCAACACTTTAAGAAACTTGAAGTTGTAAAATATTTGTGAGACTTGGCGACTAGTAAGATTTGTATTTTTTTCTTCCCTGTAAAGTAGAGAGCCAACAAATGAGCAAGACGAACTCCATTCTACAAAATTCTCCTCTTCACAATAAAAGGCCAGGCGATGTTGAGTGCGCTGCTTGTGAGAGGATATACCTGAGGAAGATTTGTTGTTTTGGTCGCTGTGTATGTATGAATTAGTATAGTCACAAAAACAACTACAAATATAACTTAAATACTTGATTGATCGAAAAATTAAAGTACAATCATTGGTCTATTACCGTTTTATGCATAGTAGAAGATGTTCCTCCTCTGCTCTTTGCTTGCAGAATTCAAGTAATAGACCATGAATGCGACATGCTTTGACCTTACCATCGAAACTCCTCTTAGAACTCATCACTAGGTTTCTTGTAATAAGATTCTCCAAGTAACCTTCGGCTATGTCCTGCAAACTCTTATCTTCACGATCTTTTACAAATCCTTCTCCAATCCATAGCAGTGTTAACTTTGAAACATTGATTTCTTTGTCCTCTAAATATGTTCCAAAATAAAGAAAGCAAGGCTTTAAATGATTAGGCAAATGCAGATAACTTCGCTCTATAATGGCAGTTAAATCACGTCCAACGTCGCCGTGACCTAAACCGTTAGCCACTTGACTCCAGCATTTTTCTGTTTTCTCCATCATTGACAGAATACCAGCCACCAAAACAATTGACAGAGACAGACCTCCACACTTTCTTGCTATTTCACGCCCAAACTTTTGAAGGACAAGAGAGGGGTCTCCGTAGCTAGACACTTTCCTTTGTAGTAGGTCCCAACTTTCTTCATAGGTCAGCAGGCGAAGATAAAAGGGTTCACTATCTAATTTAGCATGGTTGGCAATTTCATAGGATCTCGTTGTAAGAATAATTCTACTTCCAATCTTGTTATCAGGGAAGAAATGTCTCAAATCATCCCACACCCTGCTATACCATACATCATCAAGGAGAATAAGATATCTTTTGAAACGTAAAATTTTCTGAACCATATATGCTAATTCTTCAGTCTCTTTGTTAAGAAGAGAGGTCTTAGTAATAGAACCAACCAACATCACCAGAATAGATAGTAACACCCCCCTCCGCGAATATACAGAAGACACATAACATTGTGCACGAATATCAAAGTGAGAGACAACTGATGCGTTCATATAGAGTCTGTTGGCCAAAGTAGTCTTTCCCACTCCACCCATACCAACAATTGGGATAACGTCTAGCGCTTTCTGACCTCGTGTTAGTTGGTGTCTTAATATTTTGACCTCATCCTCAAAGCCTACAATTTCTTCATTGATCCGTGGAGTTTTTGGCAATTGTGAGAACTTTGTATAATGTGACACTAAGTCAACCTCAACCGTTTTCTTTTGCAGAATCTCTGTTACCTCTGCCCTAATCTCATCTGTTATGTCCAACAGCCATAGCACGAGGCACCACTCAGGAACTTTTTTGCTTACACAAGCATCAACTGTATATTCTACCTCATATGCTTTGCCAATTATTAGCGCCACAGAATGCTGAAGTTTGTTATCATTGCTGTGTTGCTCTTCTGCAACAGAGCGGAGAAAAGGTTGCAACCTCTCCAGTTCCTTCTGAATTATTTGAAGTTGAGCCTTTGCAAAAGCAAGTGAATCTGAATAACGGTCTTGGAACTCTTTCAAGTTGTTCAAGAGGAAATCAACATAGCCTATTCCATGAATCCTTGGCAAATTAGATTGGAACTCCTTCCTTATAATGTGGTAGATCACTGTCTTAATGTGCTGAATAGTACCTGGCAAATCAAGAGTCAATATACCTAGAGCCACATTTTTATATAACGAGTAAACAAGAAGTCCGGAATCAACCATCACAGCATCGATATCTGGAAGGTGAAACTCGAGATCTTGTAGGGACAGATGGATGAGATTGAGAATTAAGAAGTCGAGCATCTCCTGAAGGACTGCTATTTGATCAGTTGAACCAACTATTTGACTGGTTGTACTAATAGTTGGTAGCTCTTTCAAGTTGTGTTGGAGAATCTCCACAAAGCCAGCTACACAGTCAGCCACATGATCAATTTGGATAACCGTATGCCATTGTGATTGTATTGTCGGTCTTAATGCTTGCAGGACATCAATATAGATCTTGCGGATGCCTGGAAGAATGGGCTTAATCTTCATTTGCAGATCCGAAAGCAACCCGTTCAACCAGGGAATCAAGACCTGATTTTCGTTGCCATGGATTGGCAAATACATCCAGGGAATCATCGCTGCGTGGCCAGCCACCTGTAGAACGTGAGTGAAGAAATTAATATGTTGGCTGTGAGGCTCTATGCATCTGTCTGAAACAAAGCAAACAAAATTTCTTAGTAACTTCAACTCCTTAAAGACGTTTCCCAGTTCTTTCTTGGGTCCCGGAACATAAAGCAGTGAACTGGAAGCATAAATCTTCACTAGATCACCCAGATTCCCTACAACAGTATCAATGAAATCGATTACAAATTTAGGAGCAGCGATATCATCCTTGTCGGCTGATACTTTGGGAAAGGAGTATTCAGCTTTGATTTCAAGCTTAATCATCCGAATTTCGTCCTGCACCTGAGAAGTAACGCCATCGACGTGTTGGATCATGTTGATGTTTCTGAGGTCAACAGCAGCATCTTGAAACAGATCTTGCACTTTCTGTGTGATTTTTGGCATGTCAGGTTCATCAATGATGTTCTGCAAGCTGAGGAAAATATCCAGGAATTTGAACTCCCTTTTGAGAAACTTGATTCGATCCTCTGACGTCTCTGGCATGTCTAAACCCCATTCATCTTCAATCTGCTGCAGAAGTTCAAGGGGATGATATTTCATTGAAGACCGGTATTTGTTTGAAAACATCTTTCTCTCTCTTTTTCAAAAGCAATGATAGGAGAAACTGTTGTGAAATTTAACTGCAAGGGGAAAAATGATAAGAGGTTCAAGGGGGAAGCAATTTCTTCCCCTTGTTCAGAATTTTATATCTTCCAGTTGTCATTATAGTTTATTTGGCTAAACAAGTCAACTTGTTGCTTCTCCCCATTATTTGTTCCTTGTATTCATGTTACACGAGATTCCTTTTTTTCCGCTGACAATCTATAAGTATATACTCCGTATTAAACTAATAAAGTTATCAATATATAATCGACATTATAATTAAGCGAAGTGACAAACTAATAAATATCAATAGTATATTGTAACATTATATATGTTAGTCACATACAATATATATATATATATATGCAAATTGAATTTAATTAAAAGATAATTTTGAATTTATTGATAAAGTTTTAAAATTCGAATTTAAATTAAAATAAAATTTATCTTTTTTTATCATGTTGTCGTACTTAATTCGGTTAATGATCATATGCAATCATGTTAGGAACTTTTGCTATCTTTTCTGATTATTTAAATACTACTTCGCCTATGGCAAAAAAAAAAAACCTCCATATAACTACAAAACTTTTTCACATTTAAACCGTATAATTATAATTCTTTAAAACACTCTAGATAGATTTGAATAAATTGAATTTCTTTTAAAATAAATATAATATATTGGGTACATGTTTATATTTTATCCAAATAACCAAAAAAAGTTTAAAAATTGAATAAAAGTTTACTTAGATATATAATGAAGTAAGCATACATGCTGGAGAAAGAAACATCATGTGTTACTGCCCCGTTTTTCTCGTTTATTGCTTCTTCATGTTTTATTGTCGCCATTTGGTGAGTTAGAGTCGAATCGGTTTGATTTTGGTACGAAATGAGACACTTAGTCGCTTTAAGGAAGGCTTGGTTTGAAAAAGTCAATCGCACGTTGACTTATGAGTTAGAGGGCTTGGCTTAAACGCAGAGTTTTTGAAGTTTGTTGCAGGTTCAATTTTGCTGGTATCTGATATTTCCACTTCTGCAGAAATGTTCCGCAGAAGCAGGTGAGGGATCGCAAAAGAGATTAGGGGTTTGGTAGAGTAGTTCCGCAGAAGCGAAATAAATTTCATATTAGCGGGTCCGCAGAAGTGGAAGGTAAATCGCTGAAGCGGTTTTGGTTCTTAAGAGGAAGTTCCGTAGAAGCAGAATTTGAGTCGCAAAAGCGGAATTTGGAAATTTTAATGAGAACAACAGAAGCGGGATTTTGGCCGCAGAAGCGGTCTAGCATAAGCGAAAGCGGGACCGCAGAAGCGAAAGTTGACTTGGCAGAAGGGTTTAAATGTTATATTTCATCCGCGGACATGGGATATTTTCTACCATTATTGAGCGACCTTGAGAGCTTTGGGCATGTATTTTTGAGAGTTTTGACTGGGAATCAATTAAGGGTAAGTCTCTTGGCCTAATTATTCAAGTTTATGGTCGAATTAACATGTAAATTGGTGGAAATTCTTCAAAAAAGGGTAAGTTAGGGCTTGAGAACGGTGAGTAAATTTGCTTGCTTAACTACCACGAGTAGGCGCCATCACGATCCGGATGGTGGGAAATCCGGGTCGTGATAGAAGATTTTATTGATTATGACCGAACCCATAGGGCTGCCTACGTATCCCCTCTTGAATGAGAATCAGGTCAGGTGTAGTTCAAATTCCATCATAAAGATATCATGTATGGCTACACATAATATCGTTTGACTGCATTTGAATTGATCTGCTTCGGCCAAACTTTTTCGTCCATTTCCGCAAGTATGAGGGCTCCTCCTGTTAGAACCCGGTGGACCATGTACGGACCCTGCCAGTTGGCAAATAATTTCCCCTTGGCTTCATCTTGATGTGGGAAGATTTTCTTCAACACTAGATGTCCTTGTGTGATCCGTCTTGGTCTGACTCTCTTGTTGAAAGCTTGGGACATTCTGTTTTGATAAAGTTGAACATTGTAAACCAACATCTATTCTTTTACCATCTATGAGGGCTAGTTGTTTGTAACGACTCTTCACCTATTCTGCATCATCGATTTCTGCTTCTTGTATGATTCTTAGGGAGGGAATTTCTACCTCGGTGGGAATGACCGCTTCTATACCATAGACCAACATATAGGGAGTTGCACCAGCTGATGTGTGGACTGTGGTGCAATACCCCAATAGAACGAATGATAACTTTTCGTTCCATGAGAACCTTAGCTTTGACCTGCTTAGTGACTTCCTCCTTGATTTTCAGAATCATGTCAAGCTTGAACTTTTTGAGCTTCGGCTTCACCGGTGGACAAGCCGGATTAGTCGGCAATTTGTGAGACACAATGGATGTGCTTAGACCAGTCATGTCATCATATGACCTTATGTCCTCATATTCCCTTATAAATTTTGTATACTCTTCCTTCTCTGACGGTGACAAATGAACACCGATTCGTGTTTCTTTGATGTTTTCTGCATCCCCTAGATTAATGACTTTAGTCTCGTCTAAGATCAATCAGGACAGGCTTCGTTCTGCTCAATCGCTACAAAAGCGTTATGCGGATCGCAAGGTTTGAGATGTAGCTTTCATGGTTGGCGAGCGAGTATTGCTCCATGTATCGCCTATGAAGGGCGTGATGAGATTTGGGAAGAAGGGCAAGCTTAGCCCTTGGTACATTGGCCCATTTGAGATTCTTGATCGTGCGGGAGAGGTCGCTTATAGACTTGCCTTTCCACCTAGCTTGTCTATTGTGCATCCTGTATTTTATATGTCTATGCTTCGGAGGTATCACGACGATCTTACCCACGTGTTGCATTTCAACATTGTCCAGTTGGACAAGGATCTATCCTACGAGGAGGAGCCGATAGCCATTCTAGACCGGCAAGTTCAACAGTTGAGGTCGAAGAATTTTCCTTCAGTACGTGTTAAGTGGAGAGCTCAACCTCCTGAGCATCGAGCTAGGAGTCTGAGTCTGATATGTGGAGTCATTACCCTCATTTATTTCCTAACTCAGGTACTTATTTCGTTTGTCCGTTAGAGAATGAACGGTTGTTTTAGAGGTGGAGAATGTGATGATCCAAAGGGTCATTACCATATTTCTCTTTTTTCCATGCTTTCTATCCTTGAAAAACTTGCTTTTAGTTGCCTCAATTTGCGTGCACAGTCCGAGCATGAAGCCGAAAAGTTTTTGTGTTAAAATATGTAAATTTTGTGAAAATTTTGAAGAATTATGATATTAATATTGATATAGTTGACTTTGGTCAACATTTTGGGTAAACGGACCCAGGCCGGTGATGTGATGATTCCGGGAGGTCCGCAGAAAAATATGGAACACGAGCATGTGCCCGGAGTCGAAATCCGAGGTCCAGAATCCCGGTAAAAGAATTTTTCTGTTACATTGTTTTATGAAATTATTAAGGAAATATGAAAATGAAAATGAGTTAAAAAATATAGGTATCGGGCTCATATTTTGGTTCTGATGTCCGGTACAGGTCTTAAATATACGTTAAGCACTTCTGTGAAATTTGGTCGAAATCGGACGTCGTTTGACGTGTTTCGGGCATAAATAGCTAAAGTTGGAAGTTTATGAACATTGAAATGAAAATCATGAGTTTTTGGGTTTGATTCTTTGATTTTGATGTTATTTTGGTGATTTGATTACTCGAATAAGTTCGTAGGATGTTATTATGTTAATGTGTGAGTTTGGTTGGGAGCCCCGAGGGCTCGGGAGTGATTCGGAGGTGGTTCGGGGTAGTTTTGCACTTGAGAACACATCAGATTTTTGCTGCATTTTTGCACAGTGGTTTTTCTCTTTGCGAACGCGGCCCCAGGCTCGCGTTCGCAGTGCCGTAGTGTTCCCCTACTTCGCGTTCGCGAACCCATCCTCGCATTCGCATTGACTTGCACCCCTCTTCATCGCGTTCGTGGACAGTACCCCGCGTTTGCGTAGCATTACACCTTTCTTCAACGCGTTCGCATGCCTTCCATCGTGAATGCATAGACCAACCTAGACTCCCCCAGATTCCTTCTTCACGTTCGCACCCCCTCCCCCCCAATCACGAACGCAATGCCCCTGTCTAGTCTTCATCGCGAACACGTCACTTGTGTCGCGATCGCGAAGAGTTATTTCCTTCAGTCAATTTTCTTAAAAATAGAACAGTGTGCACGAGAGTTTTCTCACTCTTTCACACGGGCTCTTCTCTTTCACCCTCCATAGACGATTTTCAAGCTCCTCTTTCTCCATATCTCTTTGGGTACGTATTCTTAACTTCATTATCTCCTAATTCTTTCATCTAAACACTTATTTTCAGGCCCTAAATCATGAACTCAAGGTAGAAAATGGGGGGTTTTGGGTAGAACTAGGGTTTTGGAAATATTGGGTGATTCAACCTCCATTTGGGGTCGAATCTTAAAAAAATTACATAATTGAACTCGTTGGGTTATGGGTGATTAGATTTTGGTCCGAGCCTCGTGTTTGGACCATGTGGGCCCGGTGTCAGATTTTGGTATTTTTGGAAGAATGATAGGCAATTCATTTCTAGACTATGTGATTATGTTTTTTTAGCTCTTATTGATAGTATTGAACTAAATTGTGCCTAGATATCATTGTTTCGGAGTTGGATTCTAAAGGAAAGGCGGTTTTAGAGCCTTGATTAGTATTTTCGGACCGATATAAGTGTTTGTTCTAACTTTGGCTTGAGGGATTAAGATTAGGGTGTTATTTGCTACTTGATAAATATGGAGTACGGTGTGTAGGCATGGTGACATTTATTTATGCACCGGAGTCTAGCATGACCGTAAGTCTTATATGTGTTAGATTCAGATTTAATGGTACATTTTTCTTACTTAGGTTGATAAGAATAATATAATGTCAATGGTTGAGGGAGGTTTGTGATTGGTTTGGCTTTTGGAGCATTGGATCAGACTATAAATTGTTACTCAAGAAATAGGTGAATAAAAGTGGATTGAGTAGCGATTGGTCCCTTGCCAGGACGTAGGTATTTATTGTATTCTCCCTTGCCGGGATGATTGAATTGCTAATTGTATTCCCTTTCCGAGATTTTCTTGTGATTGTTGTTACTCCCCTCGCACTTGAGTTGTGGTCGTTGTTTGGGTGAGTTCTTGGTATTAAATGTTGAGGATCGGGTTGCACGCCGTGATGAATATTGAGGATCGGGTTGCACGCCGTAACGGTATTGATTATTAAGGATCGGGTTGCACGCCGCAACAGAGATATCTGTTGAGGATCGGGTTGCACGCCACAACGGAGTATGGATTGAGTGTATTGTTTGTCGTATGTAGAGACTCCCTGTGTTTTCCTTATCAGTCGTTATTGTTCAGCTTCATTCTTTACCATTTATTCCTAAATATGGACTGTAGTACCCCACAACATGTCCCCTCCTTTTTACTGCTTAAATTAGTGTATTTCCTTTTATTCCACATATATCTGTACAGGTTATTTGTGGTAGGTCATGTCTAGCCTCGTTACTACGTCGCCGGGGTTAGGCCAGGCACTTACCAGCACATGGGGTCGGTTGTGCTAATGCTACACTCTGTGCAGATCAGGATGCAGCTTTCGGACCGCAGCAGTATTAGACTGAGGGGCAGGCCTTCAATCCAGGGACTCTTGAGGTAGCCTCGCAGACGTCCGCGGTCCCGGAGTCTCTTTTATCTCAGTTTGTTAGCTTTTCTATTGAAACAGATTGTTATGATTTCTTTCAGACAGTTGTATTTAGTAATATTAGAAGTTCGTTAGTTAGTGACACCAGGTTCTAGGTGGAGATATGTTTCAAACTTCCGCATGTTTTGTTTCAATTTTTATTAAGCTTAAAGTCTTCCGCGTTTAATTAATTATTTCCCACATATTATATTGTTGAGTTTTATTAGAGATTGTCTAAAGTTTGGCTGGCCTAGTTCCGTTAGTAGGCGCCATCACGACGCCTGATGGTGGAAAATCAGGATCGTGACACAATTTGTCAAAACAACAATAAATCTAACAAACCTATTTTGTAATTAAGAAAAAATAGAAGAAACCCTAATCAATAATAAATAATAAAGTGCCACAACAGCTCACCAATGTAAAACATCATAAACTACCTTACAATACTTCCACAGACACCATATAAAATCTAAGAAGAAGAAGAAGAAGAAGAAGAAGAAGAAGAAGAAGAAGAAGAAGAAGAAGAAGAAGAAGAGGAGGAGGAGGATGAAGAAAGAGGAAAAAAGGCGTGAAGTTGTTTAAATAGTCGGGTACAAGTAAAGAGGAAAAAAGTCTTAAAGTTGTTTAAATAGTGGGGTACAAGTAAAAAAAAGTTAAAAAGTGGGTATATGTTAAATAAGGGCGATCAAATATGGTGCTCCGTGTAATTTTTACCATTTCAAAGCATACAGTTCTAGGCCTTTTGGCTAAGATCAAGTGTTGTATCTATTCTTATCAGTTTAGTATCTGAGATTTGGACTATCGGTCCATACGATATTGGCTTAATTTTTTAAGGGGTAGAGTTCATTAAGGTAGCTTTCTACCCGGGTTCTCGAGCGTCGCCCATGTAATTCACTACAGCATGGGCCTGGCACACCCTACCAAATCCAATCCAATATTTTCTATGGGCCTTGCTTAAGCTCTTCCTAGTTCATTTTGAAGATTAACTAATTTTCTTCTTTCTTAATTGTATAATACTGAAATTTAATATGTAACTGAAATCATTTTTGTTCATATATTATGCAATTTTGTATCCAAAAAGTGTTATTATTTCGTTATTACATAATTTTAAGGGAATTAAGGTCAAACATAAAGGTAGTGACTACAATTAAGAAAAGTTGTTATAAAATCCTTAGTAAATGTGGATGTCCACTACTCCCACTACTTTCATCCATGATGTAAATAACCTCCCACTACTCATCACTATTATGATTGTAACTCTCACACCTCCATAACCCCTCCTCATGATTTTCTCCCATGATATCAATTATTAATGTCATGTTAAAGACAATCATTTTGTAAGTTTCTATGTAGTAGTATAAATAGAGGCATAAATGTGATATGGGATACACTTGAACACTTGATGAAATAAGAAAGTTATCTCTTTTCTCTTATTCTACTTATCTTCTTGTTTTATATTGTTACTTTGAGCTACATTTTTAATACGTTATCAACACGAAGTCTCTAACCTCAAGGTTGAACTCCACTTCTTGCTAGTTTTCACTATGTTGAATTTGTCAAAGCTTGAGTTTGTTGCACTTGAAATTTCTGGAAAGAATTACCTATTGTGGGTTCTCGATGCTGAGATTGACTTAGCCGCTAAAGGCCTTAGTGACATAATTACTCAGGGTAATGAGACATCAAGGCAGGACAAAGCGAAGGCCATGATTTTCCTTCATCATCATTTGGATGATGGTTTGAAGGTTGAATATTTGACAATGAAAGATCCACTTGAATTGTGGACAGGCCTGAAGGAAAGGTATGATCATCTTAAGGCTACAATATTGCAAGGGCTCGATATGAGTGGATGCACTTACGATTGTAAGATTTTAAGACTATAAGTGAGTATAACTCTGTTGTATTTTGAATAACTTCCCAATTGTAATTATGTGGGGATGTTATGAATTATGAGTATTTGTTGGAAAAGACTCTTACGACTTTTCATGCCTCAAATATGGTATTACAGCATCAATACCATGAAAGCGATTTTAAAAAGTATTCTGAATTGATCTCATGCCTTCTGGTGACTGAGCAACATAATTCCCTTTTGATGAAAAATCATGAAGCCCGTCCTACAGGGTCAGATCTGCTTCCTGAAATGAATATGGCAGATAGACGTGATAAGTCTGGAAAAAGACATAATAATAATCACGGCCATATGAATATACGTGGGCATGGCAATGGTAAGAGACGATATAATACTCATCATCGTGGTGGTCATGGCAAATAAGAGAACAATATGTGTTCTCAAAACAATACTTCAAGAGGCAAAATCAGCAACTGCTATCTTTGTGGCATGAAAGGTCATTGAAAAATTGAATGTCGTGCACCTGAGCATTTTGTCAGGTTTTATCAAAACTCCATCAAAAGTAAGGCAAATAATGTTGTAGCATTTTCTGCTAATGCCCCAATGGAGTCTCACTTGACCTTTAAAAATGATTCTGAGGCAGGTCCTTCAAACAAAAATGATGACAATGTCGAAGCAAATCTTGCTTTGAATGATGATGATTTTCAAGGCCTCGATGATCTTACGCATTTGGAAGTTGAAGACTTCTTTGGAGATCAAAACTAAAGTTTGATCATTTTACTAGAGAATGCAATTATGCTGTTATTTTATTTTTAATTTTTTTATCTCCTCTATAGTTTTTATTTTCAAGTAGTAATTAAGTTATCTTATGTTGTTGGTGGTGTTGTTAGTTTTTTTGTATTTCTCATGATTTACTTCTATGTCATGGCCCTAAACCCGGGCCCGGTCGTGATGGCACTTTTCTTGAAGACAAGGCCAGTCGACACCTTCCAAATTCATTTTTAAGCAAGTAAATAATACGAATTAAGTCTTAATCATAATGATAAGTCCCAAAGAAAAGTGAACAATATAGTTTACGGATGCATAGCCCGACATCGGGGTATCACCAGTCATGAGCATCTACAACAATATTATAAGTCTGAAAGGGTCTACTCCACAATTACAAAACTAAAACAGAAGGAAATAAGATAGAGGGAGAAGCACTAGGCTACGAATCGCTGGGCACCTACCTAGTGTATCTCCAGAATCTGCTAGACAGCTCTCAACCCTCGCAAGCAGGATCTGATGCGCCTAAATCTGCACACGGGGTGTAGGGAATAAAGTGAGTACTTCAACTTAGTGAGTAATAATAATTAATGCACACTAAGTAATAAGAAACCACATAAAGGCACATCAACAGACTATAAAGAAGCAGTAAAGCCAGTAAAAATAATGAAACTGCGGAAAAAATAGGTAAAGTCACTTTAGTTCAGGATAAACTTCATGAAATGCCTTTTTAACAATTAAGCAAGTAAATGACAGGCAACTAGGAAAGATAAACACATAAAGGATTGCCCTCGGGCACAATGTCACCAAAATTCGCCCCTTGGGCAATATCATAGAACAACATCAACCCCTCGGGCTATATCTTATATCACAATGGGTTCCCACGCACACTAAGGGTGTGCACACTCCTGGAGGAGCCCCTTACAGCCCAAGAGTATCAAGCCATCTCATGGGATAATAACATAGGCCCTCGGCCTTATATCAACAAGCCACCTCGTGGTGTACAAATCTCAGGCCGTCGGCCTCATAATCATAACCAATGTTTCCTCACAACTTAGACCCTCGACCTTAGTCATTCAGAATCTCACTAGCCACTCGGGCAATAGTAAAACATGATGCTCATCCCAAAATGTCATTTAAAATCTCATTTTAAGTGTTAAAGCAAAGTAAACATGGTTGTGTTATGAAAATAGTAGAATATAGTATGACTGAGTACAAGTATGAAGTCAAATCAGTGAGAAAAAATCAGTAAAAATTTCCTAAGGGTCCCAATAGATGGCATGAGGCTAAAATATAGGATTCAGCCCAAACCATGATGATAACAAATAGTTTTCAATCAAATACACGATAAAACAACCATTCGGGATGGACTAAGTCACAATCCTCAATGGTGCACGACCCCACACTCATTTCTAGCATGTGCATCACCTCAATATAGCACAACCATGTGCAATCCGGGGTTTCATACCCCCCGACAATATTTACAATCACTATTCACCTCTTCTCGGTCCAAATCTCTAGCTCGTGATGCCTTTTTCTCTCGAATAGATCTCTGAATGCTCCAAATCTAACCAAAGTCAGTGCAAAACCATCAAAATATGCTAAGGGAACAAAGCCCACTGGAAATAAATCAAGTTATAACACAAATCCCGAAATTTACCAAATCGGGCCCACATCTCAGATTTCGATAAAATTACATCAATTGACTCCTTATCACTCCCCGAGTTCATTCATACCAAAAGCATCAAAATCTAACCGCAAACGACCCCTCAAATCCCAAATTCTAGGTCTTCAATTACAAGCCCTAGTTCTTCAATATTAGGCTTAAATTGCATGATTAATTAGGTAGAATTCACATAAGAATCGAGTATAAAGTCCATAAAGCTTACCTTTAAGTGTTCCCCCTTGATTCCCTCTTTAATTCCCTTCCAGAAGCTTCAAAACCGCCCAAATATGGAGGAACTTATCCTCAAAATCGCGGAAATGAGCTTTTAAAACATTCTGCCTAGCTCTTAAAATTCCTTAATCGCGATCGCGGGAGCTCCTTCGTGATCGCGAAGCACAAGTTCTCAGAACCTAATTTTTACCCTATGTGACCGCATCATCTCCCACGCGAACACGGTGCTTAGGCATCTCACACCTACGCGATCACAGAGAGGGGACCACGTTCGCAATGCACAAACTCAAGTTCAACCCCTGGTCCACTTAACCCTACGCGAACGTGACCTTCTCAACGTGTTCACGAACAATAACCTCATAGCCTCACGTGATTGTATCTTCATCTTTGCGAACACGAAGAATAATGTGGACTACCCATGCAAAATCTCTACGTGATCGCAAGCCTCCTCACGCGATCGCGAAGAAGAAAAACATGTAACAGCTAAAGCCAAAAATCTACAAGTTTCCAACAATGCATTTTGGTATGTTTAACCACCCGGGGCCCTCAGGCCTCAACCAAACATGCCAATATATCCCATAACATCATTCAAACTTTTTTCAATCTTCAGAACACCCAAAACAACATTAAAACTCCAAATTCACATCAGATTCAAGCCTAAGAATTCCAAAATCTTCTAAATTACGCTTTTGATAAAAAACCCAACCAAACCACGTCCGAATGACCTGAAACTTTGCACACATATCCCAAATGAGACAACAAAACTACTGTAACTCCCGGAATTCCATTCCGACTCATATATATCAAAATCTCACCTATAAACCAAAAAAGGCCATAAATCCAATTTCACCAATTCAAGCCTATATCTACTTTGGACCTCCAAAACACATTCTGATCACGCTCCTAAGTCCCAAATCACCTCCCAAAGCTATCCAAACAATCAGAACTCATATTTGAGCCCCTCTAACACATAAGTCAACATTTAGTTGACTTTTTCAACTTAATCTTCCTCAAAAGAGACTAAGTGTCTCAAACCTTCTCAAAACCTTTCTGAACCCGAGCCAACCAACCCGACACATATAAAACCAATAAAATCAATAAGAAGCAAAAATGGAGAAAATGGAGAGGTAACTCATGAGATGACTGGCCGGGTCGTCATATTTGTTTTTTTATGAAGAAAATAAAATTCCCTATTCTTCATTTGGATCCAAAATGAGTAATGAAGATTTTAGCCTTTTGGATAGTGTTGCAAATCACACAATATTAAGAGAAAATAATTTTTTCCCCTATTTGATTATGAAAAAGGACTATGTTAATATAATATCTGATAGTATAAAGTTAATTGAGGTCTCTAGCAGAGAAGTCGTATTAATACCTAGAGGAATGATATTAACTATTAACAATGCATTGTATTGTGGTAAGTCTGAAAGAAACTTTTTGAGTTTCAAAGCTATTCTCTAAAATGGATACCATATTGAGACCTCTAATGAAGGAAAGGTTGAATACCATATTAAAACAATAAAAGCAGGGTAAAAATGTGTGCACGAAAAATTACCTGCATTTTCTTCTGGGTTGTACCACACAACCATTGGCGTAGCTGTATCACATGTCATAGTAAACAAAAGGTTCACTACTTCTAATGATTTTATCATTTGGCATGACTGGTTGGGTCATCCCGGTTCTAACATGATGCATAGAATAATAGAGAATTCAAATGGGCACACATTGAAGTATTAGAAGATTCTTTAACTTAAGGAATTCTCTTGTGCTGCTTGTTCTCGAGAAAAATTTGTTATTAAACCATCAATAACTAATGTTATTGAATCCCCTGCATTGCTGGAACATATATAGGGTGATACATGTTGGCCTATACACCCTCCTTGTGGGCTATTAAAGTATTTTATAATCTTGATAAACACATCTACAAGATCATAACATGTGTGTTTATTGTCAACTCGTTATATGGAATTGGAGAGATTGTTGTCCCAAATAATTAGTTTAAAAACACAGTTTCCAGATTATGCAATTAAGACAATTCATCTTGATAATCCTGGTCAATTTACATCTCAAGCCTTTACTGATTATCATATGGCTACTGGAATAAAAGTTGAGCATCTGGTTGCCCATGTTCATACTCAAAATAGTCTAGTGGAATCCTTGATTAAATGCCTCCAATTAATAGATAGACCATTGCTAATGAGGACAAAATTTCCTCTGTCAGTGTGGGGACATACTAACACTTATGCGCATAAGGCTAACCAGTTATTATGAAGTCTGCCACTACAATTGACTTTTGGTGATCAAAAGCCAAATATTTCCCATCTAAGAATTTTGGATGTGCGCTATATATTCCAATTGCTCCACCACAAACCACAAAGACAAAGATGGGTCCCCAAAGAAGGTTGGGAGTATATGTTGGTTATGAATCTCCTTCTATTATTAAATATCTAGAGCTTATTACAAGAGATTTGTTTACAACCAGATTTGTTGATTGTCATTTGGATAAATCAATTTTTCCAACATTAGAGGGAGAAAATAAACAACTGAAAATTTTTATCAATTGGAACGTATTATCTATATCTCATTTATATCCTCGTACAAATTAATATGAACAAGAAGTTTAAAAGATCATTTATATACAAAATGTTCCAAATCAATTGCTAGATGAATTTACTAACCTTCCATGGGTTACTAAATCATATATTCCAACTGTAAATTCTCCAATTCGAGTTGATATCCCAACTAGACAGTATGATAATGCAAATAAGTCTAGGCCACGCCTTAAATGTGGTAGACCAATTGATTCCAAGGATAAGAATCCCTGAAAAAGGAAAGGAGTAAATGATCACATTGATCATAACATGGAGGCAATTGCTCAAGAGGAGCATAAAGACATAATAATTGATAACACCTCATAGGGGGTTCTAGTACCTGAAAATAATGAAAATGAAAAGATATCAATAAGTTATGTCTCTACGAGAAAAAGGTAAAACCGATATAACGTTGTTGTTGACAATAATATTGCATATAACGTTGCAGTTGAAGTAATGCAACAAGATGAGGGTTTTGAGCCAAAATCTGCCTATGAATGTAGATATTGGCTTCACTCGAAAAATGTGAAGTTTTCGAACCAATAGTCCAAACGCCTGAAGGTATCAAAATAGTAGGGTACAAATGTATTTTTGTGCGAAAACTAAATGAGAAAGGTGAAACCGAAGATATAAAGCAAGACTTGTGGCAAGGGTTTTCACAAAGGCTTGACATTGATTATATAGAGACATATTCTCCCGTAGTAGATGCAATTACCTCCGGGTATCTAATAAATCTGGCAGTCCATAAAAAATTTGATATGCGGCTGATGGATTGTCACAACCTACTTATATGGCTCAATGGATAATAAAGTTTTTATGCAAATCCCCGAAGGATTTGAAGTTCCTGAAGCACATAAAAGTTCAAGAGAAACTTGTTCAATAAAGCTTTAAAAATATTTATACAGATTGAAGCAATCAGGGAGGATGTAGTACAATCGCCTTAGAGAGTATTTGCTAAAGGAATGGTACAAAAATGACCCTATTTGCTCTTGGGTCTTTATTAAGAGGCCTGGATCTGAATTTGTCATCATAGATGTGTATGTTGATAACTTGAATATCATTGGCACTTCTAGAGATCTTCCAAAGGCCGTAGAGTGTTTGAAGAAAGAATTTGAAATGAAAGATCTTCGTAAGACAAAATTTTGTCTTGGCCTACAAATTAAGCATGTACCAAATAGAATTTTTATCTATCAATCAACATACACTAAAAAGGTTTTAAAGTGATTTTACATGGATAATGCACATTCATTGAGTACCCCAATGGTTATGAGATCACTTGACATAAATAAAGATCCATTTCGGCCTCAAGAAAATGATGAAGAGCTCGTTGGTGATGAAAGATGTATCTTGCCAACAATACCCGATCAGATATTACTTTTGCAGTAAGCTTATTAGCAAGATTCAACTCCTCACCAACAAGAAGACATTGAAATGGTGTTAAGCATATGTTTAGATATCTTCGGGAACGTATAGATATGGGATTGTTTTATTCTAATAAATTCAAGTGAGAAATAATTGGCTATGCTGATGCAGGTTATTTGTTTGATCCAAATAAAGCCCTTTCTCAAAAAAGGCTATTTGTTTACATATGGAGGTAGAACTATATCATGGTGTTCAATGAAACAAACAGTAACTACCACATCTTTAAATCATGCTCGGATAATAGCCATTCATGAAGCTAGTCGGGAATGTGTTTGGTTGAGATAAATGACTTAGTATATTTAGGAAATATGCGGTTTTCTTATGAAAAAGGATAATCCAACTACACTATATGAAGACAATGTTTCTTGTATTGCTCAACTGAAAGGAGGATACATCAAAGGAGACAAAACAAAGCATATTTCACCAAAGTTCTTTTTTCACGCATGATCTTCAACAAATGGTGAAATTAATGTTTAACAAATTCTTTCATGTGAAAATTTGGATGATCTGTTCGCTAAGGCAGTACCAACATCAACATTTGAGAAGTTGAGATAGAAGATTGAAGTGCATCATTTTCGAGATATAAAGTGATATTTTTAGGAGAAAGAGTAAGATACACGATGTATTATTTTTCCTTAGCCTAAGTTTTGTTCCACTAGATTTTTCTGATAAGGTTTTTAACGAGGAAGCAAATAAAGCGTATTATAAATATATGTACTCTTTTTCCTTCACTAAGATTTTTTTCCCACATGATTTTTTCTTTGTAAGGTTTTAACGAGGCATATTATCTATTTTTGAACATCCAAGGGGGAGTGTGATAAATATTTTAGTAAATGTGGATGTCCACTACTCCCACTACTTTTACCCATGATGTAAATAACCTCCCACTACTCATCACTATTATGATTGTAACCCCCACACCTCCATAACCCCTTCCCATAATCTTCCCCCATGATGTCAATTGTTAATATCATATTTAAGACAATGATTTTGTAACCTTCTATGTAATAATATAAATAGAGGCATGAAATGTGATATGAGATACACATGATGAAATAAGAAAGTTATTTATTCTTCTACTTATCTTCTTATTTTATATTGTTACTTTGAGCTACATTTTTTTAATAAAAGCCATATAATATAGAGCCCGTTTGGCTTAGTTGATTTAGAGTAGCTGATAAGCATTAGGTGCTGAAAAATACTTTTAAGTACTGAAACTGATTTAAAATAAGCAGTTACATGTTTGGATAAAAGTACTGAAATTAATAATAAATGGCCGAAGAACTTGGTATACGAATAGTTTTGTTTAAAAAGAATTATCGTAGGGATATAATAATAAATATTTTGGTTAAACCTAAAGTGCTTATAAGATAAAATTTGACAAGTTGAGGTAGACCAACTTATGACTTTTGGCTTATATACGCATTTAATTTATAAGCACTTTTAATTTTACCAAACATGTATAAAAGCCAAAAATATTTATAAGCAAGTTGACCGGCTTATAAGCTTAGCCAAACAACATCTTAATAGTAATACAAGTGGAAGTGATTACACAAAGTTAATTGTGGTTTCAAGGTCTTCATAGAAGTAGATTAATATTAAACCTCAAATCCATTTTTAGCAAATACAAGTATATTCTTATTTGCAAACCTCATTCTTCTTTTGTAAATTTCATTCTTAGTCCGAGAAGATTTTAAATGAGGACACATGGTCGGATTCATATAGCTGACGTTAACTTGTTGGATAATATGCTGTAGTAGTAGTTGTTGTCTTAATTTCGTTCTTACAACTATAGAAATGAAGCTAAAGAAGCTGAAGAATGGAGTAATGCTCAATATTTTGTCAATCTAAAAACATTTACGGGGAGCCAGGAATCCCTGGTATTGTGGAAAATTTAATATCAGATCTTGCAGTTGGATTTTCTGTGAAGAAAATGGCATTGGGGAGGAATGTGTGTGGGATTAGGGCTTCTCAAAACTACCTCATTTGGGAGGAAAATAGTTACCCTCCCGAATATTAACGAAGCCTTGCCGCACGATATCCGGGTCAGCACAGAAATTGTACTTACCTAAATCTTAATTGCCTGTTATACAAGCGTTGATGCCTATAAGTGTTTGGTAGGGCATCTCCCCCATCCCCATAATGAAGGCAATTTTGAGGTAAACTGTCCTCCAACTCTCCTCAAATTTTTGTCCCAAAATGGGGATGAATAGTGTTCCCTCGAATATGGGGTACACTATTCATGCCCATTACTATTCATCATTATTTTATTATTTAATTTTTTATTTTATCTCTTTATATACACTTAATTATGTTTATGTAGTATTTTATAATATTAATATTAATATTATATCTTAACTTTGGTATATAATTTTGATAAATTAATTTTCGCGTATTTATTATTTTTATGTAAAATTATAAGTTATAATTGTACAAAAATATATAATTATCCCAAAAAATAAATGGTGCAATTATATAATATTAGATGTTGCTAAAATTGAAAGGTGCGAATATAAAATATTAGAGGTTGCTAAAATTGAAAAGATATTAAATGAAAATTCATTAAAATTAGAAATACATGACAATTGAAAATACATTAAATTAAAATACATAAAAACTGAAACTACGGTAAACAACATAATAACTTAGTAGGGACCTATTCGTTTCTAGATACACCAAAATCATTGTAGTACTGACTGAATGGAGCTGAGGATTGTTGTGGTTGTGACTGTGAATATTCTTGACTTCTTTTATACATTATTCGTTGTTGTTCTTGTCGCATAAATTCACGACGAGTCGGATCGGTAATAGAATCCACATCCATCATTAAAATTTTATTTTCTTCTTTTATTTCTTTTACTCTTATTTTTTCCTTTTGAACAGTCGAAGCTTTGTTTTTTGCCTCGGTTGCATTTATATGAGAAAATACTAGAGGTTGACGTTGAATATTTATCTAGTATTTCGAATGAATTTTTTCGTTATGTAATGTGCATTTATTTAATCTTGTATCGCAATGATTTCACTTTTTTTTGAATTATTAGTTAATCTATAATAATTGCTTACAAATTATATTATTTAAAATTTTATGGAATTTTTCTAATTATGGAAATTACAAATTAATAAAATAAAAAATGAAATTTATTTAATGAAAATTAGAAAACAAAATTGAAATGAAAGATAATAATATAATATAGAAGAGAGAGAAGAATATAAAAAGGTTTGGGGGAAAAAATGGGAAATGGTTGGACTATGTTGTCCCCAAAATGGGTAAATCTCCATTTTGGGACAAAAAGGGAGGCAAGGTTGGAGATGGCCTTAGCCTGCTATTTTCCACATTGTTTCCTTTACATTTGTTTTTCGAGCAGTTATTTCTTGTGAAAATCGACTGGGTTATGTTGTTGAAAAAGATGTGATTTTGTCCCCATTCTGCAGATTATGATTGTGTCTGGAGTTTTGTTATGATGATCAGACGAGGTTGTTTTATGTATCAAGGGTAATTAGATGCCGTTTAGGCAGGTCCTACCGTTGCTAAATTGATGCCACCTTTAGTTGTCTTGGTCAAAATCAATGTGGATGGAGCAGTCAGTATTAGAGCTGTTAGGATTGTTTTTTTCGTTTTAGACCATGAAGGTAATAAATTAGCTTCACAATCGCAACTTTTTCTTTCAATATTGATGGTAAAATGATTGAAGCTTGGGCAACTTTGAAAGGAGTTACACTAGGTTGTATCTCTTTTTAATCGCTCGCTCCTGACCAGATTGTAGTCAAATGCAATTGGTATGCAGCCTATTTGTGTTATATGATGAATTTCAACATATATAGTGTAACGACCCGGCCGGTCATTTTTGGAATTTTCGCCCCGTTTCCCCATTAACTGCTCCCCCTAAATTCATTTCTGCTATTTTGGTTTGCCGGGACGTTCGGTGTTAGGATTCGGAGTGTTTTGGGACACTCAGTCCCTAAATGAGAGCTTAAGATTTGTAAAATGGTCCGTATTAGGAACAATGTGAAGATAACCTTGGAATGGAAATCCGATGGTTCCGTTAGCTCCGTTAGGTTATTTCGGGATTGGGAGCGTGTTCGGAATGTATTTTGGAGGTTCGTAGCTCATTTAGGCTTGAAATGCCTAAGTTTGAATTTTTAAAGTTTTCGGTCCGATAGTGAGTTTTTGATCCGAGGGTATGATTTGAATTCCAGAAGTTGCAGTAGCTCCGTCATGTTATTTGGGATGTCTGTGCAAAATTTCAGGTCATTCGGGCGAGGTTTGGTTAGTTTTTTTATCGAAAGTGTGTTTTGTTGGAATTTGAAGTTCTTAGGATTGAATCTTTGATTAATTCGCGTTTCCGGCGTTGTTTTAGGTGGTTTAAGGGTTGGTACAAGTTTGAATGAGGTATTAGGTGTTACTGGTGCTTTCGGTTGAGGTCCCGGGGGCCTCGGGTGTGTTTCGCATGCTCAACGGAGCATTTTGGAGTTATGAGAATTTGCAGAAATTCTCTTCAGCTGTTGCTGACCATTTTCTTCTTCGCGATCGCGTCCCAGCTCACGCGATCACATAGAGCAATCTGGAGGGGGGCCCCATTTCCTTAAACGCGATCGCGTAGCTCTACCATTTCCTTAAACGCGATCGCATGGGTTTATTCCCGATCGCGTAGCTCTGCCCTTTCCTCTTCCGCGATCGCGAGCCTTTTCACGCGTTCGCGTAGGCCTTTTTCCTGGAGCCTTTATTTTACTCTACACGATCGCAGCCCCAATTTCGCGATCGCGATTCATTAAACACCTGAATAGTTATAAACATTTCAAACGAGGGTTTTAGCCATTTTTAACAAAACTAAGCTAGAGAGCTCGGGTTTGGGAGAAATTTCGAGTGGTTTTCAAAAGCAATGATTGCGTAACGATTCTATACTCTTTAATGCTTAATACCCACTAATCTAATCATGATTTCATCTTTAAATTTCGGATTTTGAGTGAAAATTGGGTTAAAGTTCATAGGGCATTTGACCTTCGATTTGGAAGATTTTTATATTGTTAGACTCGTGAGAGTACGAGGATTCTGAAAATGTGAAAATTATTCTATTCCGAGACGTTGGCTGGAGGGGCATTTTGGCCATTTTACCTATTTTCGTGCCCTAGCTTTAAATTTAATAGTGGAATCAGTTGTTTGCAATATTATTTACGATGTGTAATTGAATTGAATAGATTTGGGCCATTTGGAGCCGGATACTCGTGGAAAAGGCGCGATTTCTAGTGATATTGAGCCGGTTCGAGGTAAGTGGCTTGTCTAACCTTATGTGGGGGACCTTTCCCCTTAGGATTTTACTTGATATTTGAGTGCCTTTTGCGTGAGGTGACGAGCGCGTACTTGAGGTGATTGATGAAAACCCGGTTTTTACTTAAGCTATGGAAACTTAGTTCTTATTCTTATTTGCTTTGTTCCATTTGGAATTATGACTTATGCTAGATTAGGAAAAGCATGTTTAGCTGATTTGACTATCTACTTGCTTAAGTTATTTTGACTGCACTACGTGTCGTATGCTACGCTAGTTCTATCTGTGTTTGCCTTTCGTACCTTGTTCCTTGGTTTATTTCTGGCTGTGATTGCGTATTTACATTGGGACTACGGATGTAGGATTCCGGTAGCTCCCCCTTGTTTGTTTACTTTGGGACTACGAGTTTGATTCCCGGGAGACCCCCCTGCACTTATACTTTGGGACTACGGGACGGTATCTTGGAAGATCCCCGCACATTGATGATTGGACTACGGGATGGTATTCTGGGAGATCCTTTGGTTTTGGTACGTGAGTTGGACTGGGGGACGGTATCCCGGAAGATCCACTGGACAGTTGAGGAAAGGGCTATAGGATGGTATCCCGGTTGACTCTCATTGGTATCTTTGACATTGAGCTGTGTTTACTCTATGTTTTACTCTATCCTTGTAGTTATTATTGCTTCTTTGATTTGCCTTATTACATTGCTGTATTTATCATTTCTGTCAGATTTTCCACACTGTGAATTATTGCTATTGTTATATTTTTGCCTTAGTAGGGCCCTGACTTTTCCTCGTCAATACCCAACCGAGGTTAGGCTTGGTACTTACTGAGTACCGCTGTGGTGTACTCATGCCCTTCTGCGCATGTTTTTCATGTGCAGATCATCCAGGTACCTCTACTCAGGTGCACTATTAGTGAGGCAGGAGGATTTAGGAGACTTCGAGTTTGATCTGCTGCATCCGCACACCGACGAGTCTCCCTCTTACTCTATCTTTAGTACCTAATTTTCTCTCTTTCGGTTGTTAGATATTCTGGAGTTTTGGAGCTATACTATATACTTCTGTAGCCTGTGTTGCCCGTGAGTTTCCGGATTTTGGGAATCGTTTGGAATTTTTGTTATCGAGTTGTACATGCCGAGCAACTTTCAGTACAATTTCCTTTATATATTTAAATTGACATGTTCACAATTGGCGACACAGGAAAAATGATAAGAAATCATGGTTCTCTTTGGAGAAGAACCAAAACAGCAGAGTTCCGCCTACTCAAAACTAAGAGGAGGCATTGCGGTATGAATCAAACATTTGAATAACGGTTGCTAAGTCAATAATTTCGTCAAATGTTGGAGAAAAGGTTTTTAAATGGAATAGTCCGAGACTATACATATCTCGTTCTCACTATCTATTGCTTTATCTCTGTTGAATATTTACTCAATATTTTTTTTGTGTTACAGGGCCCCTCTAATTTGATTGAGCCTTGCCTATGGTGGCTATAAACAAGTTTGAATGCGTATTTCCTTTAGGGCATGATTCGAAGATTTTGATCTTAATAATATGAAGATGAGAGGAGAGCTAGGTCTTATTCCAATGTGAAATTACTTTTCTTGGTTATGTCAATATTCAATGTAACCCGACTTTCTTGTAGGTGAACTACATATTGGTTTTGTTCCTCCATAAGATGAGCATATTGTGGTTTAGCAAAAGTAGCAGATGGTGACTAGGATTGTCACTAGGTTAGGCCTCTTTACTGAGCATAATTTATCTGATGTCCTCAGAACAAATTTTTTTCTTATTAGTATCGTTTAGACATCTTATGTCAGAAATAACTGCAGCTTTCTTTCATTTTTTGCCTGCTACCACCTATATGCATTGATTCAGGTTTTTGCCAAACATATGTGGAAAGTGCGTTGTGTGTATCTGTGGGTGAATCTGCGGAGCACAAACTCACTCTAGTCGTTTCACATGTGGTTTAATATAGCCTGTGCTAGTGTGAAGTACAGAAGTAGTGTTATGCGCTAATCCTTGAGCACACACTCATCCTATAGTCGTTTCAATTATGGTTTTATTTCATAGAGTCTCTAATTTTGAGAAGCAGTGTTATTGGCTATTCCTTATCCTTAATGGGATGATCATAAATCTCAGTAGGCTAACAATTTTCCTTTTCTTACTTTGGGCTTTGTTTGATGATTATGTCTCTGTCTATGTAAGTAAGAATGAGATGAAGGGCCTTACATTGAGTAAGTGGTTGAATAAGGATCTTCTACAGAAAATAATGTACCTTGTGGAGTAACATGGATTTATAACTTAGTTTAGAGCTATTAAAGTAACTTAGTATTAGAGATGGTTCACATACAAACTAAGTGGGTCATGTCGGCAAACATTCATCCTTCGCTCGAGTTAAACTTGAGAAAAATATAAGAGAAGGAATAAAAAGGGCAAAGGAAAAGAGAAACTGGATATGACCAACTCAGTACAGCTAGGTTGTATGTGGTTTTACCAGTAAGGTTGGGCTGAGTAGCTAAACCGTACGTTTCACTACTTCACTTGCAGATAAAATTACTTGCAAATAATGTTACTTCATTGGCATGTTGAAGTTTGTTTGTGAAGCTATGGTTTAGAACTTGACCTTTGATTAAATTGTAATTTTCCATTGCATTCCTTCCAAGTTGTTGGTTCTCTAGAACAATATTTTTCTCCCTAATCTCTTTTCTGTCTTTGTTAACTCTCAAGTGTATCTGCCCAAAAGTCGAAGTACAACTATGGTTACATAAGCTGTGTTTAATGTGGACTTTTCTTCTTATTTAATAAACACCTTTTCCATCTGTCAGTAGAAATGTAATCTAACACTTCTACTTATTTTTGGGTGATTTTTTGGATCTAATAATTTATATATTCTTCTGTGTAAAACTACTCATGTCCAAGCGATATGATAATATTTTTGAACTTTTCTTCTCATTTGATAAGCACTTCTCCATCTGTCAATCTGATCGTTGAAGTGGATATGTATTCTAACACTTTTTACTTACTGTTTTCTGGTTTGATTATTCAGATCTATTGATTTGTATATTCTTTCGTGTTAGATATATTTATTTCCTTGTGATATGATGATTTATACCCTTGTGATATGACTTGTTATTATGATAGAAGTTGACTTTGCTCTATATCCAGAGTCTAATGTCCTTAAAATGGATAGTAATTGATAAGTGCAAAGGGAAAAGGAATCTAGTGCACATGCATACAGGGTTGACCTTTGGTTTAGTTGAAGAAAATAAATATAATGGCAGGTGGAAACATTTTATTCCTAAATATAAAATTATGAATTAGTGGAAACCAAAGAGAAGAAAGACACTTTTAGAGGTTGTTTCAAACGTTTGATTTGTACCTCAGCTACTCTTCTTCTTCTTTCCCTTGCAATTTTAGTTTACAACAGTTTCTGTTATCACAACTTCTTAAAAAGAAAAGGAGAGATGTCTTCAGACCAATATATGTTTGGAAAGAAAATTCATCCCCTTGAACGCCTGCAAGCCATTGAAAGACATTGGGGCTTCCTCTTGTCGCCAGGTATTGCAATTGAAGAAATCAAGTTCCTTAAAAGGGAATTCAAATTCCTCGATATTTTTCCCAGATTGCAGAGTCTTAAATATGAATGTGACATGCAAGATGTCACACAGGAAGTGCAAACTCTGTTTGATTATGTTAAAGTTGACCTCAACGAGCTCTGTAAGGATCCATATCCAAAAACAAAATTTGATCCCTTAATCTCTCGGGTGAAAAACAAGATTTGGATAACCAAGTTGGACGTCAGAGCTAAATACTCTTTTAAAAAATTGTCATTATCGCCTTCAGCCAACAAGGATGGTGCTGCTACTTCCAAAACTGTACTCGAATTTGTTGATGCAGTTGTTGAGATTCTTGGTGATCTAGTGCAGATTGATGATCCTTGTTCCCTACTTTATGTTCCGGAACCCAAGGACCAAATTAAAGAGATTTTAAAGGAGTTGAAGTTACTGAGATTTTTCGTCTACTTTGTTTCAATCAAATGCATAGAGCTTCAAAGCCAGCATACTTTCTTCAGTCATGTTTTAATAGTGGCCGGCCATGCAGCAATAGTTGCATGGTTGTATTTGCCTAGCCATGGCAATGGAAATGATCAAGACTTGGCTCCAAGCAAAATGAGTACTTTGCTTTCTGATCTCATGCGAATGAAGATTAAGCCCATTCAGCCAGGCATCCGCAAAATCTATATTGATGTCCTGCAAGATTTGAAGTCGGCAATACAATCAGAAATGCATCCCAACATTCAAAACAAGCATGCAACTGACAGTGGCTTTGTTGAGACTCTTGCGCACGATTTGGTGGAGCTACCAACTAGTAGTAATGCTTGTCATGTATTTGTTTTGAATGATCAAATGGCAATCCTTCAGGAGACACTCAGCAACTTAAGAAGCATTCTCATTCATCTGCCAACAGTAAATCTTGATTTTTGTCTTCAGGATATGGGCACTGTTATTGTAGATGCCGGATTTCTAATTTACTCATTATATGATATCAAGGGGGAGAAGGAAGACACGATGTTGGAAGATATCAACCGAGCACTTAACCTTGATCTTCCGAGCAACATTGTGCCTATCAAGTCAATGATCTACCTCATAGTTCGAAAGGCATTTCCTAACTTGCGAAGGATCCATGGACTAGGCTATGTTGATTTTCTTTTAAATAACCTAAAGGAGTTCCAAGGCCGTTATGCAAATTCACTTGCTTTCATCAAGAGCCAACTTCAAATTATTCAGGAGGAGCTTGAGAGCTTGCAACCTTTTCTAAAAGCTGTTGCAGAAGAGCAACACCATAAGTTCAAGACACTTCAAGTTTGTGCTACACAATTGATTAGTAAAGCATATGAGGTGGAATATGTAGTTGACACAGCTTGTATAAGCAAAGAAATACCTAACTGGTGTCTCAAGCTTTGGCTCCTAGATATCATAGAGGAGATAACTCGTATCAAAGCAGAGGTAGCAGAGATTCCAGAAAAGCAGGTGGCCGAGGTTGACTTAGTATTACATGATACCATTGATACTTCCACTGTTCATACATCATCACAATTGGCAAGGAATCCGAGCATAACCGATGAAATTGTGGGATTTGGAGACGTGATACAAGAATTGAGAAGACGACTAATCAAAGAACCTAAACAGCTGGATGTTATCTCAATCGTAGGCATGCCTGGTCTGGGTAAGACAACTTTGGCCTACAAACTCTATCATGACAAGTCAATTATCTCTCACTTTGATATTCGTGCACAATGTTGTGTGTCTCAAGTATATACATTTCAGAATTTGTTACTAGCCATTCTATGTGATGCTACTGGCGAGGAATCCAAACATAAAAACAAGTCTACTAGTGAATTAGCTGATGAGCTTCGTAGAACTTTACTACCCAAAAGATACCTTATCCTTGTTGATGATGTGTGGGAAGCTAGTGCATGGGATGATTTAAGGCCTTGCTTCCATGATGCCAAAAATGGAAGCAGAATCATTCTAACAACTCGACATTTTGAAGTTGCCAATTATGCTACATCTGTTAGTAAACCCATTCCTCTTCGTATGTTTAGCGATGATGAAAGTTGGAATTTACTAGAAAATAAAGTATTTGGTGAAGAAAGCTGCCCCCTTCCCTTTGAAGAAGTTGGGCAAGAAATAGCAAAAAAGTGTGGAGGGCTGCCTCTTTCAGTTGTTTTGATGGCTGGTATTCTGTCAAAGACGGAGAAGAAAGAAGAGAGTTGGAAAAAAGTGGCTGCGACGTTAAGTTCCCACATACACAGTGATTCAAAAGCAAAAGCCATTGTAGAGCAAAGTTATCAGGATTTACCCTTTCATCTTAAGCCTTGCTTCCTTTATTTTGGAGCCATTTTAGAGGATAAAGTGATAGACGTTTCAAAGTTAACAAGTTTATGGATATCGGAAGCATTTATTAAAAGTTGCGAAGGCAAGAATTTGGAGGATATAGCAGCAGGTTACTTGGAGAATCTTATTGGAAGAAATCTGGTGATGACTGCTGAGAGGGCCAGTTTAGATGGTAAAGTTGAAGCATGTCGGATTCATGATGTGTTGCTCGAGTTCTGCAAGATAAGAGCAACGGAAGAGAATTTTCTACAGTGGATAAAATGGTAATATATGCTGTACCGATTAGTGGTACTTTATTTGTTCAATTAATCAAGTATTTCGCGTTACATTTAGAAATTAATGTTATGATTTACTAGTTTAAATATTCACAGTGATATAATATTCAAGTTATATTTGAAAATCAATGTTATGATTTATCTAATTATATTTCCACAGGGATCAGAATGCCAATGCTTCTTCCTGTATTTACTCTTACAAGCAGCATGCTCATGGTCGCTTGGCCTTCAGTGATGTGGGTACTCTTGAAAAATGGAGCTTGTCTTGCTCACTTGTTGGCTCTATACTTTTCAGAAAAGATACCTTACTCCGTTTCACAATTTCACGCATATTTCACAATTTCAAGTTTCTGAAAGTCTTGGATCTGGAGGGCACTGTTAATGTTGATTGTTTCCCAATTGAGCTAATTTACTTGAGGTATTTTTCTGCAAGATATGTTCTGCAGTCAATACCATCATCCATAGTCAATCTTTGGAATCTGGAAACTCTGATATTAAATGGTAGCGGAGGAAAGTTGTCATTACCCTTTACAATATGGAAGATGGTTAAACTAAGACATCTACATGCCTCTCCGTACTTCATTATAAATAATGCAGAAGAATCACTTGAGGACTCCTCAGAACTTTATGATTTAAAGACTCTTTCCTTTCCATGTTTTTCTTGTGTGGACGATGCACATTTGATGCTGAGAAAAACACCTAATCTTCGGGAACTGACATGCAGAATCAAGGGTATTAGCAGAGATCAGTTCCCTGTATTGGATTTTCCACCACGACTTGAAACGCTACACATCCATCCTTCGCTCGCAGAATCCCAATGTGGATACCCTGTATGCATTTCCGCATCAAATCTAAAGAAATTGACAGTAACCCTATTTAGATTGGGCCTTGAGCACTTAGCAAACATTGCTCAGCTTCAGAACCTTCAGGTGCTAGAATTGCTTTCTGTTAAATTTGAGGATGGAAAATGGGAAGTGAGCAATGGCGAGTTCACTCAGCTCAAAGTCTTGAAACTATTGAACGGTTACTTTAAAGATTGGACTGTTGCCGATGATGCCTTTCCTAACCTTGAACACCTGGCTTTGCGTCAATGTTTCAATCTTAAGGAGATCCCAACATGCTTCGGAGACATCTGTTCCCTTAAGTCCATTGAGGTACGAGAATGCAACGAATTTGTTGACAAGTCAGCCAGGGATATTTGGGAAACACAAGTTGAAGATTATCAAAATACTGATTTCGAGGTCTTTATTCATAAGTCCATGGCAGACAAGGATAACAATTCGGATTATGGTACTCTACTGAAAATTCCTACCACATCCATAACTCACATTTATACTCTGATAGATGCATTCTCCTTACTATAACTTGCCTGTTACTAATTACTTCATTCCTTCTGTTTGACACCTTGACACAGATGATTGGTTATGAAACTGATCTATAAAGCAAGGCAGAGGAGCTGGTAGCCGAAACGTTAAGGTTTTTTGTTTATCTTCAACTAGTGGTGTGCATTTTATTTTCTATTTGATTTTGTTTTGTTGATTTTCGTTTTCGAAAATATGTTTTAGAGACATAATTAAGTAATTAAATAAAAGTGTCCTCTCTCTGGCAGTTTAAACTTTTAGATGAGATGGTGACACAGTTCAACATATATCAGAGCAGGCATGCTATCCATTATAAAAACGTCACCTGCTTGACCCATGAAAAATAATCAGACTTGCATGTCAAGAGGCGTCGTAGAGACATAATCACACTCACATGTCATTGGGCCAAGCCCATTGGTGGCCACATGGCCTAACACTTAGAAATACACACAACTAAGGAAAACCAGAGAAAGGATAAGCTACACCTTTAGAGCCATTTAAGGACAAGTGCATGCCTGTGTTGAACTATATATAATTAGGTGGATTGAAAATGTTTGTTCTTTTATGATATGACTAAGCTTTTATACGCATATTTACTACTGTTAGGCATGACCCAGGCTACTTGTGAAGCTGAATGGAGCAGAGGTTATGGGCGGAAAGAACCCTGAAATGGTGGGACCCTCTTCTTCAATGACTGTGGATGAGAAGGGGATGTTTATGCAGGACGATGAGGGGGTGAAGGAGGAGGTGCCACTAATTGGCAGAGGAGAGTGCAGGATTTGCCAGGAGGATTTTTTGGATCTATGTTGCTCGGACTCTCCAAAAATGTCGCCGGGTGCATGTTGGATTCTCCAAAAGTAGTGTATTTTTGGAGGATCCGATACGGGTGCGGCAGTATTTTGGAGAGTTCACACAACATAGCTTTGGACAAGTTGGAGTGCTCATGTGCTTGCAGTGGAAGTCTCGAGGTGAAGTCTTTAACTCTCTTGATCTTTTTTGTTTTATGATATGGGGATACCATTTACAATTAGGAGTAGTGTGGTAAGTGGCGTGGGTTTGGATGGTGTGAGAAATGAAAGAGTAAATTCAGTTGATTATTCTCCTAAGCTATTGAGTGTTAAATAGTACACATGCACCTTATATAAACTCGGAAAGAAATGAATGCTACATAATTATGATACACCAATATCCTCCCTAATTGATTCTAACTAATACACACAATTTTCTTAACACTCTCTTTTAAGCTGGTGCATACAAGTTGTATGTACAAAGCTTGTTACAAATGTAATTAATTCGAGAATCGGTATAGAACTAAGTGAAAATATATGCAAGCTGATAATTTGACTTCACGAACTTTGTGACAATATGTCCTGAGAATAATTTGACTTCACGAACTTTGTGACTGTGTCCTGGGAGTATCTTTTCTCTAACAAAATGACAGTCAATCTCTATGTGTTTAGTTCTCTCATGAAACACCATATTTTGATGTAATATGAAGAGTTGCTTGATTATCATACACAAGTTCCATGGCTCCCTAATTTGTCCAAAATTCAATTCTTTTAGCAGCTGTTTGATCCAAAATTCAATTGAGGAACTGAGATGCGAATTCAAGCCTCCAGCGAAGATATTCCAGCGTATTCAAAGTCGTCTGTTCCCTGTTTTGGATTTTCCAGCACGGCTTGAGAAGCTAGACGCTTTTGGTTCAGTACCTACATACTTTGGTGCATCAAATCTTTAAATTTGTCATTAAGCTGTTGTGGACTAGCCTTCGGTGCTTATCAGTCGTTTTTCAGCTTCAGAACCTTCAGGCCCTTGAACTTGAACCGTTGAATTCGGAAAAGTTTGGAATGGGAGCAGTGACGACTTCCCTCAAGTCAGTCTTGAAACCAGAATATTTGTCCATGATAGAATGAACTGTCGCTGATGATACCTTCCCTAACCTTGAACGGTTGTTTCTGTTATTGCAAAAAGCTTAAGGAGATCCTTCTTGGTTTGAAGACATCTCTTCTCCAAAGTACATTGAGGTAGAGAACTGCAGCGAAATTTTTTGCTCAGTCAGCCAGAAAAAACCGAGAAAAACAAGTTGAAGATTATCAAAATACTGATTTCAAGCTCTTCGTCAGAGAATTATACACTACTAAGAAAATAAAACTATATTCAGTCATTTGTTTATGTATATGTTGTAGCTCTAAATATTTTAGGCAACAGTTACAGCTACTTTTTGAGCTATTAACTCGTTATGGTATTTCTTTTAACAGACTGATGAGTTCATAGCTGGAGCAATTTGGTAGATCAATATGTAATAGTTTTATTAGTTACTCCATTTCTTTAATGGATTCTGTAAAATTATTCGTCAGCTGCATGCATTGTAAGCTACATTTCAAGTTTAACACAGGAGCAAATTATTCAATCCTTAATATTTGGTGCAAGTCATTAGATTTTGTCTCCTTGAGGTGAATTGTTTCGCCATTTTCCTTTTTTCTTATGAGTTATAATGCTACCTTTGTGCTACTTATGATTTCAGCAAAATGCTGTATAAAATTTTCGAATCTAAACTTATTGAAGGTCCACATTGACAAAATAATGTGGACTTAGCCAGTTGTGCAACTAAAATAAATGTGGAGTGGAACCATTAGTTTCAATGCGTAAGATCTGAAGCTTAGTTCTTCTGCGTCTTCCCCTTTGCAGTTCAAGTTCATTCAAAGTTTCTTTGAATCACAGCTCCTTTAAAAGATGTCTTCCAACGAATATCTGTCTTCAAACGATCGTCTTTTTGAACGTCTGCAACAGCTTGATGATATTTCAGACCACCATAGTCAAGTTGTTAAAAAAGGAATTTAAATTTCTGGATATTTTTCTCAGCTTGCATAGCTTCACAGAGGAAACTAACATGCCAAATGCCTATCAGAAGTCAGAAAGTCCAAGCTCTGCTGCGCTAATTGACTTTTAAAGCTCCAAGCAAGGGCGGAGCTAGCCCTCCGCTTACGGGTTCGGCCGAATCCAGTAGTTTTTGTGCAGACTTGTATTTGTCTTGTAAAATTCATGGAATATATACAAATTATTGTTTTAGAACCCAGTAACTTAAAAGAACTAGAATGCCGAACCCATAAACTTCAAATCCTAGCTCCGTCTCTGGCTCCAAGGTCTGCCTAGCCGAGTACTTAGATTTCTATACCTCTAGCTCTAAGGTAAAAAATAAGATTTGATTGACTATGATGGAAATTAGAACCAAATACTCCTTTCCCAAAATATCATTAAGGTCACTTTCAGCCGACAAGAATGGTATTGCTCTTCCCAAATTCGTAAACGAATTCATTGATACTGTGGCGGACAGTCTTTAGAACTAGCGGAGATTGATGAGCCTTGTTCATTTATTTATATCTCGAAAACAATAGGCGATGTTTTATCAGAGTTAATCGTGGTGCAAACTTTCGTCTGGTTTGCTTCAAAACGGCTTATAGAGCCTTAGGACGAGTCATCATGTTAATTTCTTCAGTCACATTTTAGCTGTGGCCGGCCACACATCAAGGCTGTTCTGGTTGTATTTACCATGGCATTGCGGAAGAAATCAAGACTTGGCTCCGCGGGAAATAATTGTTTTGCTTTCTGATTTCTTGCCAATGAGCGTTAAGCCCATTCAGCCCTGCATTTGTAAGATCTAAGTTGATGTACTGCAAGGTTTAAAGTCGGAAATACAATCAGGATGTTATACCAACATCCACGATGAGCATTTTGGTGACAGTGAAGTCAACTTTGTGGAGAGTACCCTGCACAATTTAGTGGGGCAGCCAACTAATAGTAATTCCAGCAAGAGAGTTGCTTTGAAGGAAATTCAGAATATGCTGAACCTCTTGAGAGCCAATATCATCCTTGTTTGGTGGTATAATCCTTTGGTTATTTTAATGGATCTTTCTGGTGAAGTCCCCAGTTTTCATAATGGGGCACTTGTTTAAAGACAATTATATTTCAATGACTAAGTTTCTAGTCTTTTATGTTTTGAGGTTTTTAATTAATAATTCTTTGTGTTCTATTCTTGCCTATTTTTGTGTTTAGCACTTGTAGAATAACTTTGCATTTTTATTCTTTAAAAATATTTTTATGATTCTTCTCATGAAATATCAACATAAAGTTTATAAAAGAGAGCTCTTTTGTTTTATAGACACGTAATGAAGAAGACATCTCAACTTCATAATGGTGTTATAATACGACGAAAGAAATAGGAATACACATGTTTTGTATGCATCTATTGCGATAAGTTTTTATTCATAAACTTTGACTATTACATGTGTTAGAATACATCTATAACTTTCTCGCAATTGTTTTTCTTGTAACAGATTTTTTATATAAAATATACAAGGTTTTTCATTGTAACCTGATTTAGCACATAACCATAGCCCTATCTTTACATATTTAGAAAAGAGTTTGGAAGGTGTTTGCAACATTGAAGAAGGTTTTATGCTAAGTGACTTCATTTTTCTCGTAACACTTGGCTATTTGCAGCTGGATCTTGGTACGTGGCTATTTGCAGCTGAATCTTGATATGTGGCTATTTGCACCTGAATCTAGATACGTGGCTATTTGCAGCTGAATTTTGATAAACTTTTGTTCGATACCTATATTTTTTTCTGCACTATTGATTGATATCCGTGTCTGTTTCTGTGCACGAACCCGTATCTGTTTTTTTGCACGATTTCTTGATACCCGTATATGTTTCTCTGTATGAGGCTATGTATAGTGTATAGTCCCCCAAGTGTTTAAGCGTTGAAGAATGAAGCCTTGAGCACTTGTTTAATCCTTATAATTTGGTCATTTTCCTGAAACAGAAAATATACGGGACTCGGAGGTACAATTATAGATGAAGACTGCCTACCCCCCATGTATTTCCATCATATTAATATAACCCTAGGCTCAGACTTTAAGAATATTCCATTTTTCCATGCAGGTTGTGACTCATCATTTGGCACGGGTTAGGTTTTTTGCCTAGCATCTAAAATTGTTAGTAAAACTTTAATAATTTAAAAGAAAAACAAATTTAACATGAAGATACCTGACCATGTCCACTTCCTTAGAAGTAATATTTTTTTAGATGGACAACATTCCAATGTGAAGGTAAAATTTTGCCATCAATAGTCTCTAGCTTGTACGCTCCTTTCCCTGCAACGTCATGGATTCTATACGGTCATTCCCACGTTGGACTTAGCTTTCTTGAATTAGCAGCCTTCGTAGATTGAAACACCTTTTTGAGAACAAAGTCCCCAGTTTTGAAAAACCTGAGACGTGGTTTCCGGTTATAGTATCGTTCAATTACTTATTTTTGATCTGCCATCCTTATCAATGTTGCTTCTCTCCTTCCTTCAATCAAATCAAGATTAACCCGTAACTCTTTGTTATTTGAGTCTTCCATTGTTTGAATATATCTTATACTCGGTTCTCCTATTTCTAATGGAATCAGAGCTTCTGCACCATAAACCATCGAAAACGATGTTTCCCCCGTGCTTGTTTTCGTCGTTGTTCGATACGCCCATAACACAGCTGGTAGAATTTCATGCCAGTTGCCTTTTGAATCTTGCAACCTTTTCTTTAAGTTGTAATCATCTTGTTTGTAGATTCCGCTTGTCCATTACCCACCGGATCTTTTAATTTGCCAACTTTGAAAGAATTCTTTGATTTGTGCTGCTATAAACTGCGGACCATTATCGCACACAATTTCCTTTGGTACCCCAAAGCGGCATATTATATTTCTCCAAAGGAAGTCTTTAACTTCTTTTTCTCGTACCTGTTTAAATGCCCCTGTTTCTACCCATTTAGTGAAATAATCAGTAAGCACGAGTAGAAACTTTACCCATCCTTTTGCTTGAGGTAGTGGACCCATGATATCCATCCCCCATTTCATGAAGGGTCATGGAGCTATGACCGGGTGTAATAATTTAGTTGGCCTATGCATATTGTTTCCATACCTCTGACATTTGTCACATTTAGACACGAAGTCGTTTGCTTTCTCATCCATTTTAGGCCAATAATATCCGGCCCTTATTAACATTTTTACCAATGACCTACCTCCCACATGATTTTCACAGTGTCCTTCATGTATTTCCCTAATTACATACTCCGTCTGTGAAGGTCCGAGATACCTTGCTAAAGGGCCTCCGAACATTTTTCGATAAAGATTTCCCTGATGTAAACAATAACGGGCAGCTTTCTTACTGTCACGACCCGGATTTCCCACCATCGGGAGTCGTGATGGTGCCTACTAGTGGAAGCTAGGCAAGCCAACTGTTTCTTACATTTTTCATTAGTTACAAATCTCTTCTTAAAAACTTGGATTAACAACATATAATTTACAGCGAAATAATTAAACTTAGCGGAAGACTTAGTCAATCTTGTCAAATATGATAAAGAAAACCCAAACATGATACACTACCCAAAATTGGTGTCACAATACTCACGAACTTCTAAGAATAATACACACAATTGTCTGAAAGAAACACAAGCTGTTTATCTCGAATATATGAGATAACAGAATGAAATACATAGATAGAACAGACAACGGGTCCTACGGACGCCTGCAAGGCTACCTCGTAGTCTCGGTAGTCGGAAAAATCCACAATCGTGCTACTGCCGCTGCTGCTGTCCGTAACCTGTATCTGCGCAAAAAGAGCGCAGAGTGTAGTATCAGCACAACCGACCCCATGTGCTGGTAAGTGCCTGGCCTATCCCGGCGAAGTAGTGACGAGACTAAGGCCAGTCACCCACATAAACCTGTACAGTTGAAATATATATATATATATATATATATATATATATATATATATAAAACATTTATAAGGAGAGATTCTGCTCTGAAATAACAGTCAATAACTCATGATATCCAGAGTAATCTAGTCAACAAAATAAATCTTACTTTCATGTCTCAATTCCTTTTTCATTTCATATCTCGTGGTAGGCGTACCACCCGCTCCCAACTATGACATTAATTATATCTTGTGGTAGGCGTACCACCCGCTCCCAACTATATCAATAGATTATATCTTGTGGTAGGCATACCACCCGCTCCCAAATATATCAATAGGCTACCGGCAACTATGGCCAATGCCAAGATTTAAATCACTTTGTGGTCGGCGTACCACACGATCCCATTTCTTATCATATAAGTGGTCGGCGCGCCACACGATCCCAATTCATAAATATATACATTACCGGCATTTAACCAATAATCTCTGCATCAACAATATTTATAATTACCGGTTTTGAACCAATAATTGATAATAATTCAACAATTTATCTCCATTACCGGTGTGACACCAATAACTCTTAATCAATAATTTATACATAACTAAATTCCTATTCCTTCAAGCTAGGATAGAACAAACACTTACCTCGAAAGTTTACGAACGATTCAATCCGTAGCAATGCCTTTTCCTTTCAAATTTGGCTCCAATCCAATCGTATCTATACACAATTAATTTAATATCATCAATTCTACTTAACAAACTAGTTCATATTATTAAATATGATTTTTACAACATTCTGCCTGGAATAGTAAAAATCAACCCCAGGCCCACATAATTGAAACTCAAGTTTCGAACCAAAATAAGTTCACCCAATCATCCATGAATTCAAATATACAATTTGTTCTTAAGTTCGACTCCAAAACGAAGTCTAGATCGCAAATTCTTTGAAAACCCTTACTATACTCAATTATCTAGTTTTTCTACCCATTTACACCTATTTAGGCTTAGGAATTCAAATAATATTGACGGGAAATGAAGAAAAGGAGTTAAGAATCACTTACCCAAGAAGTTTGATGAAGAATCGCTCAAAAATCGTCCAAGGGGATGTGGAGGAGAGATTTGAACAGAAATGGGACTTTTATCCCGTTTCTGTTCTGTTTTCTGACTTAAATTCACTGAGCATGAGTTTGTTCATCGCGTTCGCGACACCCCGGTCGCGTTCGCGATGAAGAAGAAGTTATACCCATAGCATTCGCGTGGGGCTTGACGCGAACGCGAAGAAGAAAATTCTGGGGTTTACAGGTTAGCCTACGCGAATGCGAGCTTGTCCACGCGAACGCGTAGAGAAAAAGGGTTGGCTCAAATTTACACTACGCGAACGTGTGAAGTAGTACGCGATCGCGATGAAGGGAAACAGCTGGGCATCGCGAACGCGACCAGAAGGACGCGAACGCATTGAAGAAAAGAAGTTGGCCATCGCGAACGCGACCACCTGGACGCGAACGCGTAGAAGGATTGCCTGCTGCAGATTTTCTGCAGTTTTTCTTAAGTCCAAAACCACCCCGATGCCTATCCGAAACTCTCCCGAGCCCTCGAGGCTCCAAACCAAATATGCACACTAACTCAAAAACATCATACGAACTTGCTCGCGCGATCAAATCGCTAAAATAACATCAAAATCCATGAATTGAGCCTTAAAACTCAAGAATTCTTTCAAATTTTCACAACTTTCAAAATTTCCAATTCAAGGTTGAAACACGTCAAACGACGTCCGTTTTCAATCAAACTTTACAGAAAGCGCTTAACCAATATATATGACCTGTACCGGGCGTCGGAACCAAAATACGAGCCCGATACCAGTACTTTTTAATCAAAATTCAGTTTCATTTTCCTTCAACATTTTCAGAAAACAATTTAACAGAAAAATTCTTTTACCGGGTTCTAGACCTTGGATTTCAATTCCGGGCATACGCCCAAGTTCCATATTTTTCTACGGATTTTCTGAGACCGTCAAACCACGGGTCTGGGTCCATTTACCAAAAATGTTGACCAAAGTCAACCATATCAATATTAATATCAAAATTCTTCAACATTTTCACATATTTCACATATTTCAACATAAAAATTTTCCAGCTTCGTGCCCGGACTGTGCACGCAAATCGAGGCAACTATAAATGAGGTTTTCAAGACCTCAGAAGCTCGAAATGATTAATAAAATAAGTGATGACTCTTTGGGTCGTCACATTCTCCACCTCTAAAACAACCGTTCGTCCTCGAACGGACAAAAGAAAGAAGTACCTGAGTCAAGGAATAGATGAGCATATCGGCTCTACATGTCAGACTCGGACTCCTAGGTCGATGCCTCAGGAGGCTGACCCTTCCACTGAACTCGCACAGAAGGAAAACTCTTCGACCTCAACTGTCGAACCTGCCGATCTAGGATAGATACCGGCTCCTCCTCGTATGACAGATCCTTGTCCAATTGGAAAATGCTGAAATCTAACACGTGCGATGGATCGCCGTGATATTTTTGAAGCATAGACACATGAAACACTGGATGTACAGCTGATAAGCTAGGTGGCAAGGCAAGTTTATATGCCATCTCTCCCATATGATCAAGAATCTCGAATGGTCCAATAAACCTAGGGCTAAGTTTGCCCTTCTTTCCAAATCTCATCACGCCCCTCATAGGCGACACTCGGAGTAATACTCGCTCCCCTACCATGAAAGCTATATCTCTAACCTTGCGATCTGCATAGCTCTTTTGCCTGGACTGAGCTGTACGAAGCCTTTCTTGAATAATCTTAACTTTATCTAAGGCCTCCTGAACTAAATCCGTGCCCAATAACCGAGCTTCTCCGGTTCAAACCATCCAACCGGAGAACGACACCGCCTACCATACAATGCTTCATAAGGAGCCATATGGATGCTCGATTGATAACTATTATTATAAGCAAACTCTGCCAACGGCAGGAATTGATCCCACGAACCTCCAAAATCAATAACACACGCCCGTAGCATATCTTCCAGTATCTGAATAGTCCTCTCGGACTGACCATCCGTCTGGGGATGAAAGGTTGTACTTAGCTGAACTTGCGTGCCTAACTCTCATTGAACCGCCTTCCAGAAATGTGAGGTAAACTGTGCACCTCGATCTGAAATAATAGAGATTGGCACGCCATGAAGGCGAACGATCTCCCTGATATAAATCTCGGCTAACCTCTCGGATGAATAGGTAGTGGCAATAGGAACAAAATGAGCCGACTTGGTCAGCCTATCAACAATCACCCAAACAACATCAAACTTCTTCCGAGTCTTCGGAAGTCCAGAAACGAAATCCATCGTGATTCGCTCCCACTTCCATTCAGGAAGTTCAATTCTCTAAAATAAACCGCCAGGTCTCTGATGTTCATACTTAACCTGCTGACAATTAAGACACTGTGCCACATATGCCACAATATCCTTTTTTCATTCTGTGCCAACAATAATGTTGATGCAAATCTCGATACATTTTCGCTGCGCCTGGATGAATAGAATACCGCGAACTGTGAGCTTCTTCTAGAATCAATTCTCTAAGCCCATCAACGTTTGGCACACAAATGCGCCCTTGCATCCTCAGGATCCCATCAGCATCCAAGGTGACCTGTTTAGCACCTCCTCGCTGTACCGTATCTCTAAGGTCACATAAATAAGAATCATTATATTGTTGATCGCGGATACACTCCAATAATGAAGAGCGAGCGATCGTGCAAGCTAGTACTCGACTAGGCTCAGAAATATCCAACCTCACAAATCGGTTGGCCAAGGACTGAACATCCAAAGCAAGTGATCTCTGATTGACTGGAATATAAGCAAGACTGCCCATACTGGCTGACTTCCTACTCAACGCGTCGGCCACCACGTTTACTTTTCCCGGATGATATAAAATGGTGACATCATAATCTTTTAGCAATTTTAGCCATCTTCTCTGCCTCAAATTCAACTCTTTCTGCTTAAACAAATACTGAAGACTCTTATGATCGGTATATACTTCACATGCTACACCATACAAATAATGCCTCCAGATCTTCAATGCGTGAATAATCGCCGCCAATTCTAGATCATGCACTGGATAATTCTTTTCATGAATCTTCAACTGCCTCGAAGCATAAGCAATAACCTTGCCATCCTGCATTAACACCGTACCAAGCCCAATACGGGAAGCATCACAATAAACAGTATAAGGTCCCATACCTGTGGGTAAAACCAATACCGGTGCTGTGGTCAAGGTCGTCTTGAGCTTTTGAAAGCTCGCCTCACATTCATCGGACCATTCAAATTGAACACCCTTCTGGGTCAATCTGGTCAGTGGGGTTGCAATAGACGAAAATCCTTCTACGAATCGGCGATAATAACCCGCTAACCCCAAGAAACTCCGAATATCTGTGGCTGATGTCGGTCTAGGCCAGTTCTTGACTGCCTCAATTTTCTTCGGATCAACCTGAATACCTGCTGCCGTCACAATATGACCCAGGAATGCAACTGAACATAGCCAAAATTCACACTTTGAAAATTTTGCATATAGTTGGCTATCTCTCAGAGTCTGCAAGGCCGCTCTGAGATGTTGCTCATGCTCCTCCTGACTGCGGGAATATATCAATATGTCATCAATGAAGACTATTACAAGCAAGTCTAAATAAGGCCGGAACACCCGATTCATTAATTCCATAAAAGCTGCCGGAGCATTTGTCAACCCAAAGGACATGACCAGAAATTCATAATGTCCATACCGAGTGCGGAACGCTGTCTTAAGGACATCAGATGCCCTAATCTTTAGCTGATGATAGCCAGATCTCAAAGCTATCTTTGAAAATACCTTGGCACCCTGAAGCTGGTCAAATAATTCATCAATTCGCGGAAGTGGATTGTTACAACCCATATCCACACACGTTAGTTCATTCCATATGTTAGATAACACAAATCCAAGAAGGAATTATCCTTGAGATGATAAGAAGTTAATCCGATTAATCTTAAGTGATACAAGGGTGCATAAGGGTGATTAACAAGTATTAGAAGTTAAACGAGTCAAGGATGCTGTAACTCGTACTTTTGGGTAAACCTATAGATGCTTAGTATACTTAGGAGGTCATGATTTAAGGTATTTGAATCATATAATATCCGTATCATAATTCTTGAAGTCAAACGAGTTATGAAACAAAAGTCGACAAAAGTTGTTGCAACTTAGGTTCATAGTTTTACCTAAACTTTAGGTCAAATGTTATTAAGTATCTCTCCCAATATACTTGGAATTACGGGGTGATATACCCACCAAATTGAAGATCTATGAGTCTAGTTTCCAACGCATTAAACGGTTTAGCAATACGACATTGGAATAGAGAGATATAGACATTTTTGTGAGACTGCACAAGCTGCTAGGTGCAAGTAGGTGAGTCACCTACTTGGTTTAATGTCGGCCCTAAAGAGGGAATTTCGGGTCAGATAAGCAGCCCATTAAAAGGCTTATCTTCTGCAATATATACCTCTTTATATTTCACAAATAACCAGACCTAAGACCCTGCAAAATTCCTCCCAAAAATTATCCACAAACCCTAATTGATTTTCCCTCTCTTTCAAGTTCAAATTGGGGGTAAACACTAGAGTTTGAAGAACCAAGTTAAAGGCTGAGTTATCCAACAAGAAAGGTGAGTTTACTGCTATATTTAATACATTTATTCTGCTGTAAATTCATGGTAATTCATTATATACATGTAAGAACTCACGGAACGGTGATCGGAAGCCGTGAGTTCAAGTTATTCACTTGTAGCGGACTGTTTTGTGGACTTTTTTGTGGACTGTTTTGTTTTGCTGTTGGGCAGCGCTTTTATTACTGTTTTGTGGAGTTTTGGAGGAGGCGGGGTGTGGAGAAACACCATATATATGTTGGGTTGTGGTCTGCTAGTTCTTCGTAATATTTTTGGGTCATTTGGTACGACTATAGTGGCCGTCATATGTATGATGTGATTAGGTTGTGTGTGAACTGTTTTGGGAGGCCCAATATGTTTATTATTAATGTTGTTTAGGCTGTTTGGTGATTGTTTTGAATGGTGTGAAGTCATATATATAGGGGAGGTGTTGTCCGTTTCATCACAAAATAGGTTGTGATTGGTACATAATAGTTGCGACGCTTAAACGTTAACGATAGTGTCATTTCTCCTATTGTAGACTAAGGAGTCGTGACGTTTGCATAGCTTGAGGTTGTGGAAGTATATACAAGGTATGTGTGGCTATCCCTTTCCTTCTTTTGCACGACTCCGATTGTACATAATGTAATGAACGAGCTTCCAAAGATACTCTATTCTTAGAAGCTAGGAGTACTTACATTGTTTCCCCTCTTATTGAACGATTGAACTTGATGTTGCTTCTCTTATTCTTAAGTTATCAATCTTGTTGGTACTTCCTGATTCCTATAAGGTTCATAGTGAAGAGTTAGTCCTAATAAGGTGTACATAGGATACCGACCTTACGTCACTCCGAAAGGTCTACAAGGTGTTTCCATGAGTCGAGCATGCATTATATATATGTATCTATTTTACTCTACCGAGCCGCACTATAGTCGGCCGGGTACGGCACCTATTGTGCAACCACTGATCAGTTGGGTTTTACCGAGCACCACGTGGCCGGGTACGATTCTACCGAGCCTTATAATGGCCGGGTACGTTTTTACCGAGCCTATTATGGCCGGGTACGACATGATGATGATGATGCCCACGGAGGCATATGTTTTAAAAGATTATGTATTTATACACATGTATCATGCATTTCATGTCAGTAGCCCTCGGAGGTACTCAGATGTTATAGGTTGTATATTCTCTATCCCTGCTTACATTACTGTTCGTATTTATGGTTCTCTGCCTTACATACTCAGTACTTTATTCGTACTGACGTCCTTTTATTTGTGGACGCTGCATGTCGTGCTGCAGGTCCTGATAGACAAGCAGGTGCAGCTCCACCATCACAGTAGGTTGTCCAGTTCGGCGGTGATTGGCGAAATCCCTTCTCGGACTTGCCTTGGTCTTGGTATGCATTTTTGTTATAGACATTATGGGTATGTCGGGGCCCTGTTCCGGCTATGTTGCAACACTTATGTTCCTTTAGAGGCTCATAGACAAGTGTCGACTCATGTATAGTTTGGTATGCCTTGTCGGCTGGTTTTTGTTGTATAGTCTTTCATTTTAGCGTGGTAGCTTGTACCATATGTATATAGTTTCTTGATTGTCCGGTCATCCCATGTTATGTAGGTTCATGCAATCATATTTTATTGTTGGTTGTTCATGATCCATGTCTACCATTTATATTGGTCTCGTCGGCCTAAAAGATAATAAAGAAGGTTAGATAAAATGTACGTTGGTGCTCGGCAAGTATGGTCGGGTGCTAGTCATGGTCCTCCAGTTTGGGTCGTGACAAACTTGGTATCAGAGCAAGTCTGTCCTAGGGATTGTCTATGAGCCATGTCTAGTAGAGTCTTGATTATGGATGTGTAGCGCGCCACATTTATAATCAGGAGGCTACATGACATCTAGGGTTGTTACCTTCTTCCCGAATCTAGATCGTGCATAGAGTTGAGTCGTAAGTGTTCGTCTCTAATATTCACCTTGTTTTCTTTCAGCAATGCCTTCGACTAGGAAACAAACAATTAGTAGACGGCTTGATACAGCTGCGGGAGAGGGTACCAGTCAGGTGCCCCAAGCCAGAGCAAGCCAAAGTGAGGCTCGGAGTGAGATGCCGTCTTATACCTCATCTACTCCATCTCCTCCGGAGGATATTAGGAAGCACCTAGCACATCCAGCTCCTCCGTCTGGCACTACAGACCATTATATGTGGTGGTGCTTTGCAGTTATTGACTAGCTTGGTAGCTGCTCAGGCTCAGAGGCAGAATATAGGTGTTGCTGATAACCAGTTAGTACAAGAGTTCGTGATTTTATTAATTTAGACCCTCCGGTGTTTACCGGATCAGACCCCAAGGAGGATCCGCAGACTTTTATTGACCAGGTTCATCGTACACTACGGGTTATGCATGTTAGTGATACAGAGGCAGTAGAGTTGGCTTCTTATCGGCTACGGGATTTAGCGTTTCTTTAGTATGATAGTTGGGAGAGATCCAGGGGTCCGAAGGCTCCTCCAGCTGTGTGGAAGGATTTTTCTGAGGCCTTTCTTCGTCACTATTTGCCAGTTGAGATACGACGAGCTAGAGCTGATAAGTTCTTGAACCTTAGACAAGGTAATATGAGTGTGCGAGAGTATAGTATGCGGTTTGATTCTTTAGCAAGGTATGCTCCCCATATGGTGGCCGAGATGAGTGATAGGGTGCATTTGTTCGTGAACGGGTTGGGACCCCATCTGATAAATGAGTGTATGACAACCTCCTTGGTAGAAGGCATGGATATTTCCCGTATTCAAGCTTATGCTCAGACCCTAGAGGATCGTAAGCGCCAGCAGAGGGCAGATAGGGAGCAGGATAGGGGCCAGCGTAAGAGGGCGAGATTTGCAAGGTATTCTGATGACTTAAGAGGCAGCGCTAGGCCCCAGTCTTCGAGGAGTTCGGCGCCATCTGTAGCTAGTGCTCCTCCACAGTTTCAGAGGCCTCGATATGATCGATCCTATTCTGGTCCAGGTCAGAGTTCGCAGGCATCTGGATCGCAACATCACGGGGATACTAGTCAGACGAAACCCCCAACACCACGTTGTGATCAGTGCGGCAAGGCCCACTTTGGACTGTGCCGTCGAGGTTCTGATGCGTGTTATTCTTGCGGACAGCCTGGCCATATGATGAGGGATTGTCCTAACGGGGGAGGTGATGGTATGGCTCAACCGACTAGATCTGTGTCTGGTTCTTCCTCATCAGTTCGACCTCCAGCACGGGGTTTTCAGCAGTCGACAAGTCGTGGTAGAGGTAGAGGTGCAGGACCGAGTTCGAGTGGTGCTCAAAATCGAACATATGCTCTAGTAGGTCGACAGGATCTCGAGTCGTCTCCAGATGTTGTTACGGGTATATTATCTGTGTTTTCTTATGATGTATATGCGTTGATTGATCCGGGATCTACATTATCATATGTTACACCCTTTGTGGCTAATAAGTTTGGCATTGAACCTGAATTGATAAGTAAACCCCTTGCGGTATCTACTCCAATAGGAGATTATGTGATTGCTAGAAGGGTATATAGAGGTTGCACTGTGATGATTTGTAGTCGTCAAACCTCGGCAGATTTATTTGAATTAGAAATGGTTGATTTTGATGTGATACTGGGAATGGACTGGTTGGCCTCATGCTATGCAAATGTTGATTGTCATATGAAGATGGTTAAGTTTCAATTTCCTGGTGAACCCGTCATTGAATGGAAGGGGAACATTGCTACATCGAAAGGTAGGTTTATTTTCTATCTTAAGGCAAGGAAAATGATCTCAAAAGGTTACATTTATCATCTTGTTCGCGTTAGGGATGCGAGGCAAAGCTGCCTACTCTACAATCTATCCCCGTGGTCAATGAATTTCTAGATGTTTTCCCAAATGAACTCCCAGGCCTTCCTCCAGAAAGGGAGATTGCGTTTAGCATTGATGTGTTTCCTGACACTCAACCGATCTCTATCCCTCCATATAGAATGGCCCCGGCAGAGCAGCGAGAGTTGAAGGCGCAGTTAAAGGACTTGCTGGATAAGGGCTTCATTAGACCTAGCACTTCACCTTGGGGTGCTCCGGTCCTATTCGTGCGGAAGAAAGATGGGTCATTACGGATGTGTATCGACTATCGGCAGGTTGAATAAGTTTACTATAAAGAACAAGTATCCACTTCCAAGAATTGACGACCTGTTTGACCAACTCCGGGGTGCCAAGTATTTCTCCAAGATTGACTTACGTTTAGGGTATCATCAGGTGAGGGTTAAGGAGAAGGATATTCCAAAGACGGCCTTTCGGACAAGATATGGACACTTTGAGTTCTTGGTGATGTCGTTCGGTCTAACAAATGCCCCATCAGCTTTTATGGATCTCATGAATACTGTATTCAGGCCCTATCTTGATGTGTTCGTGATTGTATTCATTGATGACATTCTGGTGTATTCTCGTTCGGAGGAGGAACATGCGAGCCACTTGCGGATAGTATTACGGACGCTTCAGGATCGTAAGTTATATGCTAAGCTCGCCAAATGTGAATTCTGGCTGAACTCAGTAGCATTCCTTGGCCATGTGATATCTCAATGAGGGTATTAGTGTCGACACTCAGAAGATTGATGCAGTAAAGAATTGGCCGAGACCTACAACACCATCAGAAGTTCGTAGCTTCCCGGGGCTAGCAGGATATTATAGGCGGTTTGTAGAAGGGTTTTCCTCTATATCAGCACCATTGACTAAGTTAACACAGAAAGCTACCAAGTTCCGGTGGTCTAACACTTGTGAACGTAGTTTTCAGGAGCTGAAGGATCGATTGACATCCGCACCGGTGCTCACTCTCCCTGAAGGAACAGAAGGATATGTGGTATATTGTGATGCCTCAGGTATAGGTTTGGGGTGCGTGTTGATGCGGCATGGGAAGGTGATTTCATATGCATCAAGACAATTGAAGAAGCATGAAAAGAATTATCCAACCCATGATTTGGAATTGGCTGCAGTAATATATGCTTTGAAGATATGGCGGCACTACTTATACGGCGTCCATGTTGACATCTACACAGATCACAAGAGTCTACAATACATCTTCAAGCAGAAAGAGTTGAATTTGAGGCAGCGTAGGTGGCTTGAATTACTGAAGGATTACGACGTCGAGATATTGTATCATCCCGGTAAAGCCAATGTTGTGGCAGATGCTCTCAGTCGTAAGTCAATGGGAAGCTTAGTACATATTGATGCAGGTAGATGGGGGTTGACTAAAGAGCTTCATCAGCTAGCCAATATGAGAATCAGATTGTTAGACTCTGATGACGGAAGTGTTACTGTACGGAATACATCAGAATCATCTTTGGTAGCAGAGGTAAAAGCACGGCAATATGAAGATCCTATCTTACTACGATTGAGAGAGAACATTCAGCAGTGTAAAATTACGGCTTTTGAGATCGGAGGAGATGGGGCACCGAGATACCAGGGCCGATTATGTGTGCCGAATGTAGAAGGGTTGCGAGAAAAGATTATGAATGAAATTCATCAATCCCGATATTCCATCCATCCTGGCTCAACAAAGATGTATCATGATGTCAAGGAGCGGTATTGGTGGGATAACATGAAAAAGTCTATTGCAGAATTTGTAGCCCAGTGTCCCAATTGTCAACAAGTAAAGATAGAACATCAGAAACCCGGTGGATTGCTTCAGAATATAGAAATTCCGACCTGGAAATGGGAGGTGATTAATATGGACTTCGTTATTGGATTACCTCGATCTTATCATAAGTTTGACTCTATCCGGGTGATAGTTGATCGACTTACAAAATGTGCTCACTTTCTGCCAGTTAAGACAACTTACTCGGCTGAAGATTATGCGAAGTTGTATATCAAGGAGATTGTTAGGCTTCATGGTGTGCCGGTATCTATTATATCGGATCGAGGAGCTCAATTTACGGCTAACTTTTGGAGGTCTTTTCAGAAAGGTTTAGGCACACGGGTGAATCTCAGCACTGCATTTCATCCGCAGACTGACGGACAGGCTGAACGTACCATTCAGACATTGGAAGATATGCTACGAGCATGTGTTCCAGATTTTAAGGGAAAGTGGGATGACCATGTTGCACTGATAGAATTTGCCTACAATAATAGCTACCATTCCAGTATTAAAATGGCCCCATATGAGGCACTATATGGGAGGAGATGTAGATCACCAGTTGGATGGTTCGAAGTCGGTGAAACGGAATTATATGGGCCAGATTTGATTCACCAAGCCATTGAGAAGGTGAAAATGATACAGGAACGATTGAGGACGGCACAAAGCAGGCAAAAGTCTTATTCCGATGTCCGACGTCGTGATCTAGAATTTGAGGTTGGTGATTGGGTTTTCCTGAGGATCTCACCAATGAAGGGTGTTATGCGTTTTGGGAAGAAAGGTAAGTTGAGTCCAAGATATATCTGTCCGTATAAAATTCTTCAACGAATTGGACAAGTTGCTTATGAGTTAGAATTGCCATCCGAATTAGAATTTGTCCACCGGTATTCCATGTATCTATGTTGAGGAAATGTATTGGAGACCCTTCTTGAGTTGTCCCTATCAAAGATGTTCAAGTTACAGAGGATCTATCATATGAAGAAGTGCCAGTGGCCATATTAGATCGACAAGTCCGCAAGCTAAGAACAAAAGATGTAGCTTCCGTCAAAGTATTGTGGAGGAACAAGAATGTGAAAGAAATGACATGGGAAGCGGAAGAAGAGATGAAGTCTAAATACCCTTACCTATTCCAGAATGATGATAACAAGGATGTTGGTGGAACGCAAGATATATTATAAAGGTGAAATGGCTTTATGAGGTAAGCAATAACTTGAGAACTCTCTTCCTTAATACAAAGTAGTGATATGTAAATAATGTCCATGTCCATAATGCTTTGTGTAGCCTTGTGTGGTCATACTTTGAGCTTCACTGCTTGCAAATTTTGCTAGTGACCATTTTATAGGGGAAAATTGACCAAAAATTTCCGCTAGAATCCACGACGATTTGGACTCACCATAAACCCTTACATTCGAGGACGAATGTTCCTAAGGGGGGGAGGGTGTTACAACCCATATCCACACACGTTAGTTCATTCCATATGTTAGATAACACAAATCCAAGAAGGAATTATCCTTGAGATGATAAGAAGTTAATCCGATTAATCTTAAGTGATACAAGGGTGCATAAGGGTGATTAACAAGTATTAGAAGTTAAACGAGTCAAGGATGCTGTAACTCGTACTTTTGGGTAAACCTATAGATACTTAGTATACTTAGGAGGTCATGATTTAAGGTATTTGAATCATATAATATCCGTATCATAATTCTTGAAGTCAAACGAGTTATGAAACAAAAGTCGACAAAAGTTGTTGCAACTTAGGTTCATAGTTTTACCTAAACTTTAGGTCAAATGTTATTAAGTATCTCTCCCAATATACTTGGAATTACGGGGTGATATACCCACCAAATTGAATATCTATGAGTCTAGTTTCCAACGCATTAAACGGTTTAGCAATACGACATTGGAATAGAGAGATATAGACATTTTTGTGAGACTGCACAAGCTGCTTAGGTGCAAGTAGGTGAGTCACCTACTTGGTTTAATGTCGGCCCAAAAGAGGGAATTTCGGGTCAGATAAGCAGCCCATTAAAAGGTTTATCTTCTGCAATATATACCTCTTTATATTTCACAAATAACCAGACCTAAGACCCTGCAAAATTCCTCCCAAAAATTATCCACAAACCCTAATTGATTTTCCCTCTCTTTCAAGTTCAAATTGGGGGTAAACACTAGAGTTTGAAGAACCAAGTTAAAGGCTGAGTTATCCAACAACAAAGGTGAGTTTACTGCTATATTTCATACATTTATTCTGCTGTAAATTCATGGTAATTCGTTATATACATGTAAGAACTCACGGGACGGTGATCGGAAGCCGTGAGTTCAAGTTATTCACTTGTAGCGGACTGTTTTGTGGACTGTTTTGTGGACTGTTTTGTGTTGCTGTTGGGCTGCATTTTTATTACTGTTTTGTGGAGTTTTGGAGGAGGCAGGGTGTGGAGAAACACCATATATATGTTGGGTTGTGGTCTTCTAGTTCTTCGTAATATTTTTGGGTCATTTGGTACGACTATAGTGGCCGTCATATGTATGATGTGATTAGGTTGTGTGTGGACTGTTTTGGGAGGCTCAATATGTTTATTATTGATGTTGTTTAGGCTGTTTGGTGATTGTTTTGAATGGTGTGAAGTCATATATATAGGGGAGGTGCTGTCCGTTTCATCACAAAATAGGTTGTGATTGGTACATAATAGTTGCGACGCTTAAGCGTTAACGATAGTGTCATTTCTCCTATTGTAGACTAAGGAGTCGTGACGTTTGCATAGCTTGAGGTTGTGGAAGTATATACAAGGTATGTGTGGCTATCCCTTTCCTTCTTTTGCACGACTCCGATTGTACATAATGTAATGAACGAGCTTCCAAAGATACTCTATTCTTAGAAGCTAGGAGTACTTACATTGTTTCCCTCTTATGGAACGATTGAACTTGATGTTGCTTCTCTTATTCTTAAGTTATCAATCTTGTTGGTACTTCCTGATTCCTATAAGGTTCATAGTGAAGAGTTAGTCCTAATAAGGTGTACATAGGATACCGACCTTACGTCACTCCGAAAGGTCTACAAGGTGTTTCCATGAGTCGAGCATGCATTATATATATGTATCTATTTTACTCTACCGAGCCGCACTATAGTCGGCCGGGTACGGCACCTATTGTGCAACCACTGATCAGTTGGGTTTTACCGAGCTCCACGTGGCCGGGTACGATTCTACCGAGCCTTATAATGGCCGGGTACGTTTTTACCGAGCCTATTATGGCCGGGTACGACATGACGATGATGATGCCCACAGAGGCATATGTTTTAAAAGATTATGTATTTATACACATGTATCATGCATTTCATGTCAGTAGCCCTCGGAGGTACTCAGATGTTATAGGTTGTATATTCTCTATCCCTGCTTACATTACTGTTCGTATTTATGGTTCTCTGCCTTACATACTCAGTACTTTATTCGTACTGACGTCCTTTTATTTGTGGACGCTGCATGTCGTGCTGCAGGTCCTGATAGACAGGCAGGTGCAGCTCCCCCATCACAGTAGGTTGTCCAATTCAGCGGTGATTGGCGAGATCCCTTCTCCGGACTTGCCTTGGTCTTGGTATGCATTTTTGTTATAGACATTATGGGTATGTCGGGGCCCTGTTCCGGCTACGTTGCAGCACTTATATTCCTTTAGAGGCTCATAGACAAGTGTCGACTCATGTATAGTTTGGTATGCCTTGTCGGCTGGTTTTTGTTGATTAGTCGTTCATTTTAGCGTGGTGGCTTGTACCATATGTATATAGTTTCTTGATTGTCTGGTCATCCCATGTTATGTAGGTTCATGCAATCATATTTTATTGTTGGTTGTTCATGATCCATGTCTACCATTTATATTGGTCTCGTCAGCCTAAAAGATAATAAAGAAGGTTAGATAAAATGTACGTTGGTGCTCGGCAAGTATGGTAGGGTGCTAGTCATGGTCCTCCAGTTTGGGTCGTGACATGGATACTTATTTTTGATAGTCACCTTGTTTAACTGTCGATAGTCAATGCACATTCTCATCGAACCATCTTTCTTTTTTACAAATAATACTGTGGCACCGCACCCCACGGCGAAACACTGGGTCTAATGAAACCCTTTTCAAGTAAATCCTGCAACTGTTCCTTCAATTCCTTTAACTCTGGCGGAGCCATACGATATGGGGGAATGAAAATGGGCTGAGTGCATGGAGCCAAGTCAATGCAAAAATCAATGTCCCTATCGGGCGGCATACCTGGTAAGTCTGAAGGAAATACTTCAGAAAATTCGCGAACCACAGGCACAGAGTCAATAGAAGGAACCTCAGCACTGAAATCACGGACATAGGCCAAATAAGCCAAACATCCATTTCCAACCATACGCTGAGCCTTAACATAAGAAATAACATTGCGACTAGTATGACCTGAAATTCTTTTCCACTCTATACGAGGCAAATTCGGCAGAGCTAAAGTCACAGTCTTGGCGTGGCAATCTAAAATAGCATGATATGGAGATTGTGAGCACGTGATTTTTGCCTTACTTGAGAAGTACTCCCAGAAAATTCAAAAATAAAAATAGTTTCGTGTTGGGTATGATTTTTGTGATTTTGTGTTATTTTATCTTTTGTGTGCACGTTTATTTATTTAAATTAAAAATACAAAAAAATATATGCTAAGTTTTGCATTTTTAGTGTTTGATATCGAAGTCATGTGATTTACATTTTTAGGTGATATATAATTATGTGGGTTAATTGTATGCATATATATATATATATATATATATATATACATGTACATATATATATGTGTAATAATGAGATCAAATTGGGCCATAGTTTAGTCCAGGAAAACCAGGCCCAAACGAATCCCAATCCGTCCAGCATCTATCATTGTGGCATTCGATCTGGACCGTTGGATTTTATTATCCAACGGCCCGGATTAATCCTTTAATTCCAACATACACTCAGCCTATGACTTAACCAAACGACGCCGTTTGGTTTAAGTGAGGAGATCCTGATCGTTGATCAAGTTTGATCCAACGATCAGGATTTAACTTCTCCAAAACATATATAAACTCATTCCATACCCCGCCCCCCCCCCAAGCCAGACCCCCCCTCTCCCTTCATCTCCCTCAGGAGCTCTCAGAGACCTAGCGTAACGCCGCCGTGCCCCGCCTGCCGGAAATCGCCTCACGGCGGTTCCGGTAGGCCAATCACCACCAAACCAATGCCAAAACCTTCCCCTCACCTCCCCCATCACGAACCCAGCCCTCCACTAACCTCGAATCATGCCGGAGCTCCTCGAATCTTCATTTGAAGATTCGAGTCAAACTCGAACCAATGCCAAATCACCCCAAACTCACCCCAAACCCTCCCATGGCCTCCCTCGTACCCCCGCCGGTTTTCGTTTACCTCGAATCTAACCAGAAATGCAAAAGCCCTAAATCCGAGCCCAAGAACCCTAGTTTTTGAAGAAACCCAATTCGAGCCGGGTTAGCCACAATTGAAGTCCAAGGGACTTTAGTCTAGGTGTTCTCAATCGAGAACATCTTGATTAAAGCCCGTTTGGCTTCAATAGTTCACAAATTTTGGTTCAAAGCCCGGGTCGGCAGTTTTCTTATGAGGTATCCATTCATTCTCTGGTCAATTCAATTCAATTGTGTGAACATATGTGCTTGTTTTGGTTTGTGTTTCGATTTTTATCTGTTATTAATTTCTCATATCAGTTGATCTATTCTCCTCCTTCAACAGACCTTTTATGTGGTCGATTCCTATTCTTTACCAATTGTTGTTTGAATTCAATGCCTAGTTCGTTTAATATCGTCAACAATTCAATTTGTTTGTATAATTTGCCCTGGCCTGCCCGTATGCAATGCACAAGTGTGGGATTTGGTTGCTTGTTTAAATATGGATTAAGAGTTAATTGGTTACAGAGTTAGGATTTAATTGAGATTAATTATTTAATCACTTGCCCATAAAAGGGCTAGTGGAACCTGCACAGCAGGGTATCCCACTGATGCCCTGCCACCAGCCTTATTGTTTAATGCTGGAGTCCATACATTGGACAGTAGATAGTGGGGTTTGCAGGGAATATGATGGGTTGGGGAGTCAGGGTAGGGGGTAACCTTAGGGGCTGCTGGTCAGCTATAAGATGGGAGACAATCTGAGAGTAAAGAGGGGACATTTTTCAGAGTACCTGGAGAGGAGATAAAACAGTGATAACAGGCATATACCTGGAAAAAACAGAGTCATAGCTAGAGAGAGCTTAGGGAGAAAATAGACAGCAAGCATACATTTCGGTACACATATAGAAAGATACAGAGAAAGGCTACTGTTTCATTGGTTCTGGGGTCACTGTTTCGTGTGTTTTGATTCAGTGGCTGAGCTATTAGACTTTCGTGTGTTGTGGTTGTGTTTTGCTGTTGGTGGCAGTGTTCATTTGCTGCTCTTGGTCGTTTGTGTTGCTGCTCTTGTTCATTTGGTGCTGCTTGTCCAGTATCGGGGTTCTTGGTCTAGTGTTGTTGCTGTTAGACATTGTTGTTGTTTGTTGTGTCTTCATTGCTGTTGGAACATCTCAGTCGTGTATGCTACTGCTGTGTTGACCATTGTTGAAGTGTTGTGGTAGCCCTTGAGTTGCTATTGGTTTAGTTGAGGGCTGCCATTAGTTGTTGTTGCTGTGGTGTTCATTTGGTGCTGTTTGGTCAGTAGTGTTGTTGCTCTTGGTCGTTTGTGTTGCGGGCTGGTATGTTGTGTTGCTGCCTGGGTTGATTTGGTGCTGTGGTTCCATTGTTGGTTGCTGGCTGGTCTATAGTATTGCTCCCTGGGTTGGTTGTTGTTGTTGTTTCATTATTTTCGTTGGCTGTTGGTCTATTTGATTGCTGGTCTATTGGTTACTGGTTTACTGTTGCTGTTACTGTTCCTGTACTGTTGCTGCATTGCCATTGCTCACTCTTCCTTGTTCTTCCGCATTCCAGGTACACACCTCTGTTATTGTAGTTCCTTGGTTCGAAAGAATGAAGTTTGAAGCTTATGCATAAAGTCTATGGAAACATGTAGTCGCCTAAAGTTCTTATGTTTAATTACATTCTGTTATTCTCCAATTAAGCTTGTATTGCTAGTTTTGGTTATGGAAAAGTGTAGCTAGGCCGAAGATACACTGTCGTTGAATAAGCACGTAAACCTGAATTAGTCCGTTGTATCTCTATTCAATCTTCTCTGCTAGTGTGTGTAATCTCCAAATCTGTTAACGTTAGACCTTACGCTAAAAGCAAGATTAGCTAGGGAGTTGTTACTCAACGGAATGACGTAATTAGATTAAAAAGAGTCGGGGGCGCATTTCATGTGACCCGACCCCAATTTTGGGCAAGAGTAAACAAAGCGTGTCAGGAACCACAGGCGCATTTCATGTGGTGTGGTTCGTAGCAAGTTTTGAATAATTTGGAATCAACTCTTAAGTAAAATACATTGGGATGTAGTTCGCTTTAGATTTGAATTAAAGGTGCGCCTCGCCCAATAGTTACACTAATCGCATAGCCGTCATAAATGTACATATAAAATACTTCGATTTTGAGATGCGTTGTTTCTTGACGAATATCACGCCTTTCTCAACAGTGTAAATAAGTAGTCGATCCGGGCGCATATTTTAGTTCTACCTTTTAAATACGGGTGTGCATTTCATGCGACCCAAATCCAAACCCCGAAATGTTGAATAAGAATATGTCGAGGATCCGGGTGCATTTCATGTGACGTGATTCGAAAGCATATTTTTAAGCAACTTTCTCTTTCGTAAATCACAACCAATAATAAAAGCGGTAAAGGGATATTAACTTGCACTAAGTACATAATTGTAAAAAGCAGATAGATAAGCCAAACACGACAGTTGAGCGACCGTGCTAGAACCACGGAATTCGGGAATGCCTAATACCTTCTCCGGGTTAATAGAATTCCTTATCCGGATTTCTGGTTCGCGGACTGTTAAATAGAGTCATTCTTTTCCTCGATTCGGGATTTAACCGGTGACTTGGGACACCATAAATCTCCCAAGTGGCGACTCTGAAATAATTAAAATAAATCCCATCTCGATTGTCCTTTAATTGGAAAAACTCTTTGCACCCTTGCGGGTGCGTAAAAAAGAGGTGTGACAGCTCTGGCGACTCTGCTGGGGAGTTCTTTAGAATTCGAGCTCGGAATAACTGTTGTATTTGGCATATTTTATTATCTGATTTTTTTTACATGTTGGCATCAATGTGCAAAATGTTGTTTTTACTGCTTTGATATTGTGTGAATTGTACATATAAATTGTGCCGAAACCAATCTCCTCTCTGAGTCTTCTAAATCATGAAGAAGGGTGCACTTCGTGTGACTTCTTTTATGTATAGTGTCTAATTCCCACTTTAGAACGAGGTTTGGATAAGTTGCAAAACCGGTGAAGCTTCTGTATTCCCGGGTTGCTGCCTCCTCCTCGGCTTGAGTTGTCCGCTCGGGTAAGCCAGGTCTAGAACAATAAACCCAGGTTTTTAAACCTAGAATAACAAAGCTTCATGCCGGATCCCTAGTAGGAACGTTTATTTGCATCATGTTGCATTTGACTTAGGGGACTCAACACAGGGGTTGGGTCCGTCTAGGACAGGTGACCTGAAATGAAAAGACTATCCTGCTGCATCCTGTTTGTCTTGCGCATTTATCTGTTATAGACTTGCATGCTGACCGGCTTTAGAAAAAAAAAAAAAAAAAAAATGTGTTTTGTTCTTAAGATAGAAATAGCTTATTTGTTTTCCTTTAGTAAAATGAATAAATAATGTCGTTTGTTCCGTCAAAACCGAACTACGTGGGTTTGATTCTCATTGGATGTGAGATACGTAGGCAACCTCCATCAGGTCCAACTTGGCCGAAAAATCAAAACTAACTTTTGTACTAAATAAGTCGGTGACGTTGTTTTTAAAAATAGCCGAATGTTCCCGAAAGGGACGCCGGAAGGCTAATTTCGTATAAACGGCCACCTTTGGGTCAATTTTGATTTCGATCAATTTACCCCACGGCCTTAAAAGCCTTCGTCCCCGAGACGTTGAAAGGCCGTGATTCAAAACTGATTGAAAACGGATTTTTTATTTTTAGCAAAACAAAGTTGTTTTCTTATTTAAATCACCTTAATAAATGTGCGGGATGAGCACGAATCAGAATAAATCATTTTCAATCTTTAGTGAGGTCCCTCAGCAGCTCCGTATATGGTGGAACGATTTGGAAGACGGTAGCAAAAAGGTAGTAGGGAGAATTTTGGGAGGTTTGGTTGATCTGTTGAATATCGAGCCAAGGGAGGACATCATCAAGGCACTGGTATCTTTCTGGGATCCGACCCGCAATGTGTTCCGTTTTGTTGACTTTGAACTGACGCCCACATTAGAGGAAATTGCGGGCTATGCAGGACTAAATGGGAAATTAAGAGGGCAATACCTGCTCTCACCAAGACCGGTATCCCCGCATGGGTTTCTGGATTTGCTAAGCATTAGTCGGAAGGTGAAAAATGATGATCTGCCGAAAGGGTGTTGCGATCTCCAATTCTTATATCAACGGTACGGTACTCCTCGGGGTTTTGAAGAGTCAAACCTTGGACTGACTCACGCGGGGAATAGAACCAAGTGGGAGGCCAGACGAATTCTAGCATTCCTAACGACATTCTTGGGGGTTGTGATTTGTCCGCGTGAAGATAAGAAAATAGAGATAAGTCTGGTAGGAATAGCCGATGTTGCAATCAAAAAGGCTACCAGCACGGTGGTCCCTTTGGTTTTGTCCGAAATCTATCGAGCCTTGACTTGTATGCCGAGAAGGGGGCAATTTCTTCCAAGGTTGCAATCTGTTACTTCAATTATGGATGCAAGAACACCTCCACCACCGAACACAATACATGAACCATGGGTTGACCGGGAAAAACTGTATCAGGGGTTTCGAAGAACGGATGATGGGTGCTGTATTCCCTGAAGGCGTCGAGGCATGGCTTGCACGACTGAGCTCAATAGAAGCCGATCGGATTGAATGGGCATTCGGGTGGTTACCCGATACTGAAGTAATATATATGGCAGCCGAGGAGTGTTATATCCTTCTGATGGGGATTCGCAGTGTCCAACCATATGTCCCTCACCGTGTATTACGTCAACTAGGAAGGTTTCAGGTTATTCCTACCGATCAAGACCTAAGGAAGTACGCCATTGAGTTGAGCCCGGGAGTTGTCTTCCCCGAAGAGAAGGTTAGAAGGTTGTGGCACGAATGTCGGTTCCTTGAGCCTAAAACCATGGTCCGGGAGCTATCTAAGGGAGAGGTGGACCCAAAGTACAACGTGTGGTTCGGGAAAAGATTTCGGATTCGTCGGAAATGTTCTAAAAGAGCCCATGTCCAACAGTTCACGGAAGATTCACAGGAACAATGGAGTTGGCTAGCAAAGGAGGAGGGGTACAGGACGAAGATTGGCAGGATAGAACAGCAGGTCCGGGACCTCCAATTCGAGAAGAACATGCAAGCTGCCACCGACGAAGGAGACAAAAAGAAGTTGGCACAAGAAAATGACTTCTTGAGAGCTCAAATCCAGCAAATGAAAAGAGATGCGGACAGACAGGCGAGGAGTCGGGCCGACGAAAAATTTATAAGGGGTTTGAGAAGCCAAGTCACCGACACCCAAAGAGAATTGGACGAGTCAAAAGCCCAAATAACGAGGATCCGTGCTAGCTGGAAAAAGGAGGCACATCAACATGCACTTCACCTAAAGCGGGTGGAAGAAGATTACACTGATATCATCACTAGCTTGAGAGAAGCAAATGTTGTCCTTAGGGAGCGGGTTTTCAAGCAAGCCCAAGATGCCAGAGCAGACCTCGACCGCTGCCACAATTTGATGGCCCGGCTGCAAGGACAAGTGGATAGGCTCCTAGATCAAGTCACCAACAATGCTCGAAGATTGGGGGCGAAAAACCAGCAAATAGAGCGGCTACTCGGAGAAAGGGACATGATCAAGGATAGAATTGGAGAAATCGGGCACTATGTCACCATGAAGTGCCTAGCTTGTGAACGAATGCCCCGCGCCGACCTTTTCACTTCAATTATGGGTTATGTTCATCGGATCATGGAAGAGTTGAGGGAACTGCACAAGGACCTCACACCGAGGCTTGCGGCAAGGCCGAATGATGCCTCGCAGGCCCCCAGGGAGTTTTAGGGCATTAGATTTTTGATTGAAAATGTATCTTGAAATATTGAGTCAAGCCAGTTGGCAGTTCTATCTTTACTTTCCCCAGTCAAGCATTTTCTTTTCTTTTGTTGATTGTTGTAAGACGTGTTTTGTAACTACACGGTTTTATTTGATATAAAAGTTACTGAATTTTGCCACAATCTTGTTACCAGAACTACGCTCGGTCTGATTCACGCGGGGTCGTGATACGTAGGCAATCCACATAAGATTCGACCACCATTAAAAAAGAAAGGAATCCATAAGTTAAATAACAATAAAGGCTTACAAAGATAGTCGAAAAGGAAAAAAAAAAGAGAAGAAAAAGAAAGAAAAGAAAAAGGGCCGGAATGACGCATGTTAAAGAGTACACATAGAAAGGGTTATTTGGTTAGATGCATTGCATCCAACGTGCTATAACATATCTGTCAAACTCGGTGAACTAACAAGTTTGTTGCGTATTCCAGAAAGTTTAGCAGTTGGTTTGACAGAATATACTGGCCAGGCCATCACTACCGTACTAGATCCAAAGGACCGGTTACAGTAAGCATGTCTAGTTCTGGCAAGAGTCTCGAGGAAGAAAAGTCCGAGCTACAAATCATGAAGGAAGAGGTAGACCGGTTAAAACAACAGATAACAGAGATGCACCTGGCCTGGGCCAGGGAACAGTCTTCACCAAACCGTCCTACTCTCGCCTCAGCTCCGGAACATCCGCCCATCGATCCTTCAACAAGCGCCCCGAGCTATCCATACTTTCAGGGGGAAAACCCATATGCCACCCACATTCCACCAACCAAACCAAATCCTCCTCCAGCCACCCCTGTTTTTGTAGCACCTCCACCTGCTCCTCTGCAAAGGCCGGTCAGCGAGCCATATGTTCCGATCCATGACAACTCTTACTATCCTCCAGAGCCTACTTTCAGGGCTCCCGAACCACAATCACATACACCCCACTGGGATAATCCGGCAGAACCGGAAAAGCACTTCCAAAGTTCGGAACACGAGGAAGTTGTCAGAAAAGTTAAAAGCCTGGAGCAGTCCTTCAGGAACATGCACGGTTTGGGCAACCAGGTCAGCGTCGCCTATAAAGATCTATGTCCATTTCCGGACGTCCAGTTGCCAGCAGGGTTCAAAATGCCCAAATTCGACCTATACGAGGGGCACGGCGACCCAGTAGCCCACCTCCGAGGGTTCTGCAGTAAAATGAGAGGGGCCGGAGGACGGGACGAGCTTCTGATAGCTTACTTCGGCCAGAGTCTGGGAGGATCGGCGCTGGAGTGGTACACTAGACAGGATCCCGGTAGATGGTTTACGTGGGATGATTTGGCTCAAGCTTTTATCGGCCAGTTCCAGTACAATCTTGAGATAATCCCCGACCGCCTATCATTGCTAAAATTAGAGAAGAAGCCCGCTGAAAGCTTCAGGGAATTTGGTTTCCGTTGGAGGGAACAGGCGGCCAGGGTAGATCCGCCGATGAGAGAAAGCGAGATGGTGGACTACTTCTTGCAGACATTAGAGCCCACCTACTTCGGACATCTGGTAACGTCCGTAGGCAAATCATTCACCGAGGTGATAAAAATGGGGGGTATGATCGAGGAGGGTTTGAAGGCCAACAAGATCATGAGTTACTCGGCACTGAAAGCCACCACTCAGGCTATCCAAAGTGGTACTGGAGGAGTACTGGGGAAAAAGAGGAGAGAGGAAGTTGCGGCCGTCGAGTCCGGGGCATGGTTCAGAAATAGAGGCCCCGCACCCCAATATAGCCCACCCCAACCTCACCACCAAAATTACTCCCACAACCCGTATAACCACCCGCAACATTACTATCCCGCACCTGATCCCCATTTTACTGTCCACCACGCACAGTCCTATTCTGCACCTCCCGTCCATGCACCGTGGCGTGCACCAAACCCCCAGAACAATCATCCACCCCCAAGAGCTTACAGAAACCCCTCGGGCGCGAGTTTCCGTCCGAACCAGGCATTCAGGGGCGACAGGGCGCCGAGGCCAAAGACTTTCACTCCCTTAGGAGAGTCTTACACTAGTCTGTTCCACCGGTTAAAGCAGGTAGGGTTGTTGAATCCGGTTGAAGCTAAGCTGCCAAACCCTCTTCCGAAGAACCTGGACCATTCAGTAAATTGTGCCTACTGCTCGGGATGTCCGGGACATGATACAGAAAAGTGTTGGAGGCTGAAGACGGCCATCCAGGAGCTCATTGACACCCGCAGGATCGAGGTCCAGACTCCAACAGAGCCCAACATCAACCAAAACCCGCTTCCAACTCATCATGAGACCAATATGATCGAGTTGGTACGGGCGGAGGAAGGAAAAGAGAAAGCCTCTCAGACTGTAAT